>APFE031428785.1:0-66578 GCA_000404065.3 Pinus taeda
CTTAATTGTTTCAACTTTATTTTGTTGGCAAACCAAACATTCCACCACAAACTTTTGAATATCTGATTTAATGCCTTCCCAAAAAAATTCCTTCTTAACCCTGTGGTAAGTTTTTAAAAATCTAGAGTGCCCTCCTAAGGGAGAAGTGTGCAATTCCATAAGAATATTTTGTTTGAGTTGGGAATTTTTACATAGGTATAAGCAATCTTTGTACCATAACGAATCATTTTTCTAGCTAAATGTATTAGATGTACTAGGATCTTGTTGTAGCTTTCGAATGAGTGCCCACACTTCTTCATTCTTCCATTCCTCCCTTGATTTGTTTATCCAATCTGGTTGGATAATAGAAATGGAGCACAACAATGCTTCCACATCCTCATACTTTCGTGAGAGTGCATCTGCCACAACATTTTGCTTCCATTTTTGTATATTATTTCAAAGTCACAACCCAACATATTTGTGAGCCATTTTTGTTGTTCTTCAAAGGATAATCTTTGTTCTAAAAAGTATTTAAGACTATCATGATCCGTTTTTACCTTGAAGTGTCTTCCCATTAGGTTGGGTCACCATTTCTTAAGTGTATGTAGTATTGCCAACATCTCCTTCTCATAAATAGCTTTGTGTAAATACTTTCCCTTGATTGGATGACTTTTGAAAGCAATGGGTCTTTCATCTTGCATTAGAACAACACCAATTCCATTTCCTGAAGCATCACATTCCACAACAAAGGTTTTTGTGAAGTCCGATGTAGCTAAGACTGGTGCTTGGCACATTGCCTCTTTAAGATGTTCGAAGGCCTTTGTTGCTTCTAGAGTCCATGAAAATGCATCTTTCTTCAATAATGTTGTTAGAGGTGCTACTATTCTCCCATAATTCTTAACAAACTTGCGATAATAACTTGTCAACCCGAGAAATCCTCGCAAATGCTTTATGGATGTGGGGATTTTTTGTTCCTTAATGGCTTTAATTTTGCTAGGGTCTACCTTAACTCCTTCATGAGATACAATATGACCCAAATATTCCACCTCTTGTACTCCAAAGAAACATTTGGATCTTTTCGCATATATTTGTTTTCCTCTAATAGTTGTAGCACCCTGTCAACATGTTCAACATGATCCTTCCAAGACTTGTTGTAGATTAGTATATCATCAAAAAATACTAACACAAATTTTCTATGGAAGCGTTTGAAAATGGAATTCATCAAACCTTGAAATGTAGAAGGTGCATTGGTAAGGCCAAAAGGCATTACCAAAAATTCATAATGACCCTCATGAGTTCTAAATGTTGTTTTTGGAATGCCTTCAGTCTTCATTTTGATTTGATGATATACTGAATGAAGATCCGACTTGGTAAAGTAAATTTATCCACGTAATTCATCCAATAATTCAACAATGACAGGAATGGGAAATTTATCTTTAATAGTAAGCTTGTTTAGCTCCCTATAATCTAGACACATGCACCATGATCCATCCTTCTTTTGTACAAATACTACTAGAGCATAGAAATAACTTTAACTAGGTTGAATTATACCAACCTCTAGAATTTTTGTAACTATATGTTTAATTTCACTCTTTTGGAC
This sequence comes from Pinus taeda, assembly GCA_000404065.3. Taxonomy (NCBI): domain Eukaryota; kingdom Viridiplantae; phylum Streptophyta; class Pinopsida; order Pinales; family Pinaceae; genus Pinus; species Pinus taeda. The sequence goes on from APFE031428785.1 coordinate 1,580, forward strand.
ATATGTATATCTATAAAGCGTATGTTTGGAGGAACACTTCCTAGAATCAAGTGAATAGCATGATCATGATCATGAATAGGTGTGAGGCCTTTGGGAGTCTCAAATACCTTGGAATGATTGTCCAAAATATTTTGGAGATCTGGAGAAATAGATGATTTCAATGTGGGAACCTCTAGTGAACATAATTGTGTAATTATGCTCCATTGTTCTTTATTTAGAAGTTTTTTCGTGATGTTAGAGCTGATTATATTTCCTAGTTTCCTTGTAATACCCCTTAATTCAACTTCCTTTCCTTCCCAAAAAATTTTCAAGAAAAGTTCTTGAAAATTAAAATTTATCGTACCCAAAGATTGTAGCCATTAGACTCCTAGTACAACATCTTCACCACCAATTGGAATGGAAAGCATTGGACTATTCAAGACATATTCTCCCATGGATAGCTTGATATTATGGCACTTTCAAGAGAAATTTATGGTTCCTCCATTTGCAACCATTACTTGACACTCTGGTGCTGGATATAGGAAGCAATTTAATTCCTTGGCTATCCCGCGATGAATAAAATGATCGGTACTACCCAAATCAATCAACACCATCATTTTTTTCTTCTTAATATGACATTCTATCTTCAGAGTTTGAGGACGGTAATTCATGTCAATGCATTACAAGATATGGTCATATTCATTTCATATTTCTATGGGATTGCTTCCTGGTGTATATCCTCTTCTTTTGACATTTCTTGTTCCTTTTCTTGCTCCTCTTCCCCATTTATGTAAATTAATTTCTTCTCAGCACACTTATGACCTTTAGTGTATTTTCTATCACAATTGTAACAAAGCCCTTTTGATATTTTTTCTTCCAATTATTTTGGTGTCAACCTTGTAGGTGGTGAAAGGCTAGGAGAAACAATAGTTCCATATTTATAGTTATGAGTGGTAGGCTTCCTTGTTGCCATAATTTTGCTTTCAATTTTTCTTTCCAACCTGTATGCCTTCTCCAATGAATAAGGTTCCCAAAGGTGAACCTTGTGTTGGATGTTATCACTTAAAGTCCCTATGAAGACATCAATCCTCTGCTTCTTTGGAATATCATTTTCCCTTATATTCAATTTTTGGAAGTCCTCAATGTTCTCTCCCATTGAACCCTTTTGTTTGAGATTTATCAATTGGCTAAAGAAGGTTTTTCTCTTTGTATCCTCATAATGTGTTATCATTTCCTCTATGAAAATTAATCAAGTGACAAGTGGTTTATGAGAGCTAACCCCTTTGCACCATAAAAATCAATTCACTTTTAAATATAAAGATGTAATATGTACCTTTTGTAAGAGTTTCACATCATGTAGATCAAAATATTTCTCTATCTGTAGTATCCATCTTATAGGATCCTTGCCATCAAACTTCCTCATATCTATCTTTGGAATATGTTGGGTCTTCAATCCAATGTTAGATTCTATGAAATCATGATTAGCATTACTTTTGTTCTCATCATGAGTTTCCTCTACTACATTTTTTCCATTAGGAGGCCTTTCTTGTAGCATCTTTGTCCCACCTTCCTTCAAACCTTCCATGTCTTTCTTCAAATCTTCCATGCCTTTCTTCCAATATGCTTCCATACCATCGATATCATCTTCCATGGCATAGATAAAACTATTTATCTTAGCTTCAATCGCATTATTCAAATCATTCATCCAATTTTGATTAATAGGTGTTTCTATTTTCTTGATTCGAGTCATTCTCTTTCTTGCTTTTAGGATCTCGATCTTGAATCTGTTGTGTCTCTAAAATTTCAAATCTCCAAGATCTAAAATTATGACCGATGGTAGTCCTCTGTATTCTCCTTCCAATACCACAAGTCTAATTGAAATTGGATTCTCCCAAGATGACCTAATTATATACTTTTTTAGCATAACGAACTTGTACGAAGTGCTTGTGTCATTGTTTTGACCTTCAGACCTGAAAATGATACGCAGAGAATTACAATCCATCATATTTCTGCAAATTCTTATGAAATTTCAATTTGATACTCAGAGAGAAAGTTATGATGGTTTTCCCAAGGTCACTTGTTTTGGATGTAATTCAAGAGCCTTCAAAAACCCTAAATTTCTTGGACCATATCTCCAAAAATATAGCGAACTAAGATCTGAAATTCTGGCTCGAGATTCATGAAGATTTCAGTTCAAATGGGTTTTAATTTTAGAGTCTGGACCTTCGTATGAACAAAACTATAGCGAAAATGCCACAATGACCTGTTTGAGATGAAATTTTGGAGCTTGCAAAAACCCTAAATTCCTCACATCACATCTATGAAAATATAGCAAGGCAAGATCATAAATTTAGAGCCAAGGTTTAGAATGATTTCGGTTCAAATGGGTTTTCTTTTACCTTCTAAAACTTAGTAGAGAAACATTTATAGAGAAAATTCCATGATGGCCTGTTTGGAGCAACGAAATCCTAGAATCCAAAGCTCTCATACCAAATGTTATGAAACCAACTCACAAAAATATAGAAAAGACAGATCAACAACTTAAAAATAAGCCTCTTCGAGGGGGCAAACTCCTTTACATTACACAAATGAACAATTCTTGGATGATACAAATGACATGACCTCATTTCTATATATAGGTGCCTAAGGGGTCATAATATAATCAAAGCTGACATAACAATAATAATGTAAGGGCACAACAATAAAAATAGTGGGCCTCTATGGGGCACAATAATAACAATTTGGGGACTACATGGGCACAACAATATAATAAGGGGGTTGCACTAATAAAAATAAGGGGTTACACTAGTAGCATAGGGAGCTAACATTTAATATGCAGGATAGTAAACCAGTGAAGTTTCCTATACTTGTAGGTGTAAATTTATCTGTTGAACAATGTCCCAAGGCATAAGAAGAGGAAGAGGGCATGTTCCAAGTTTCATATGCAAGTGCAATTGATAGCATGATGTATGCAATGGTCTGTACTAGACTAGAAATTGCACATGTAGTGGGAGTAATGAGCAAGTTTATGCCAAAACTAGGGAAGGACCATTGGACAACAATGAAGTAGGTTTTCAGGTATTTGTGTGGCACTAGTGACTATGGTATTTGCTACTAAGGAAGACTAGGATTGGACAAATTTTTGGACATTCATAGCTTTGTTGATGCAGACTATGCTGGAGATCTGGAGTAGAGGATATCTACAAGTGGGTATGTGTTTAATCTATTTGGAGGTGCAGTTAGTTAGATGAGCAAGAGAATATCTTTAGTATAAATTTCAACTAGAGAGGTATAATACATGGAAGTGACTCATGCAAGAAAGGAAGCAATTTGATTGCAGAGATTGTGTTCAAGTATGGGGTTGGTAGAGCGATCTATAAGGATAGACTGTGACAACCAAAGTGAAATTTTCTTGGCAAATAACATTGCTTGTCATTCAAATACAAAGCACATTGATGCTCAATATCACTTTGTGAGGAATATGATTGAGGAAAAAAAGGTGTTGTTGGTAAAGGTGGACACTTCAAATAATGTTGCAGATGAATTGACGAAGTCTGTGAGTACTGAGAGTTTTTCTTGGTGTAGAGAAACAATGTCCATTGCAGGCTTGGACCAATCACTGAGCTCTCCTATGACCCCCTATGTGGAAAAGAAAACAATAAGTGGGAGAATGTTGGGTGTGTTTTATATTCTTTCCATGACTAGTTGCATGCACGGGGTGGGAGGGGGAGTCCTGTTTTTTCATTGCGTTGGGTGCAATAGGGGTATTTCAAGGGGCTAGTAGACACTCTGCATGGGGTTCGTGGCAGCGCCCTGGGAAATTTTTTTTGGACCCTATATTAGGTGGGCATACCTACCTATAGTTTTGTGCATGGGTTTTGCACATGGTTTTTGGCATGATGGTTTTATACCTATGCTATTTTATAGATCCAGTTAAGGGAACTATAGTTATGTTCTAATCCAGGTTTAATGGATTGGGTTATATGAGTGCTTCGACATGTATATATATGTATTACAAAATTGAAAGGAACATAGTGGAAAATCAATATGTTAGTCCTGGTTTTAGGATCCGGGGGAAATATCTATGTATTTTTTTATATTCTTGTCATTTTTTATTTCATGCTTTTAGAATTCATCTGCAGGTAATTTATGTATAGGGTTAAAACATACAAATCTCTACAACCAAACTACTTCCTTGCTTGCATGAGTGGTTTTCATGTATTATTCCAATGTAGTTGATAGTTCCACTAAAGACTATCCCTTTCTCATCCAAATGACTCCACCTCCAAATTTGTTAAACACATACCCACTTGTAGATCTTCTCTGATCCAGATCTCCAAACCAGTCTACGTCAAAAAAGCCACAGATGTCCAAAACTTTGTCCAATCCTGCTTTTCCTTGGTAGCACAAACCATAATCACTAGTGCCATGCAAATACCTGAAAACCCACTTCACTATTGTGCAATGATACTTCCATGGTTTTGACCTAAAATTTCTCAATACTCCCACTGCATGTGCAATGTCTAGTCTATTATAGACCATTGCATACACCAGGCTATCGACTTCTCTTTCATATGGAACATAGGACATGTCCTCTTCCTCTTCTTGTGCCTTGGGACATTGTTTAGTAGATAACTTCTTTACACTTACAGGAGTAGGAACCTTCACTGGTTTGCTATCCTGCATATTAAACCTTTGCAGATTGTCTTGACATGCTTCCTCTGGCTTAAACAGAGCTTCCTCTTTTCCCTATATCATTTAATTTCCATGACCAAAATACAATTTTCAACACCAAGATCCTTCATGTCAAATTTGGAGGAAAATTAGGTCTTCAAATCTTGGATAGTTTCTTTGTCATTTCCAATCAACAACATATCATCCACATATAAGTCCAAATAAATAACACAGTCACCAATTAATTTAAAATACACATAATGATGTTCTTTGCTTCTGGTGAAGTGAAGTCCTTGTATATATGTATCAAATTTCTATTACCACATCCTTGGTGACTGCTTTAACCCATACAAAGACTTTTTTAACCTGCATACTAGTTCTTTCTTTCCCTTCACCGCAAATCCTTCAAGTTGGTTCATGTAGATCTCTTCTTCCAGATCCCCATGAAAAAATGTTGTCTTCACATCCATCTGTTCTACCTTAAAATCAAAAGCAACGAAAAGATAGAAGCTACCTTGGCAACATGCGAAAAAATATCACCAAAATAAATTCCTTCCACCTAGGAATAAACTTTTTCTACTAACCGAGATTTTTATTTATCCACCTTTCCTTCTGTATTAGTCTTCTTCATAAACACTAATTTTCTTCCAATGGGTTTCCTTCTAGCTGGAAACTCCACCATATCCCAAGCCTCATTTTTGTCCAAAGATGCCATTTCATCAACCATGGCCTCCGTCCAGAGTTTTCCATCCTATGAATCTACTGCCTCCTTGACATTTCTGGGATCATCATCAATAATAGATAAATAAAAAATTGAACATAAATCAAATGGACTATACCTTTATTGTTTCTTTCTTTCTCGAACTGATATTCTCACAACTGAAGTTTGTAGCTTTTCATCTTTGATTCTTGTCTTTTTGTAGAGTCTGATTCTTCCTCCTTTAGCTCAAGCTATATCTTCTCGGGTTCCACTTGTAGGACTTCATGTTTAATAACATGTTTCACCTATCTAATCACGACATCTCAGTTGTACACAACCTTCCTTGTTTCTGATTTCCAAATCTCATAACCTTTTGAACCATCCTTATACCTAATAAAGATGCACCTTTCAAATTTATTATCCAACTTGGTTTTTTTCTCCTTTGGAACATGTACATATGCATCACACCGCAAATACCCTCAAATATGAAAGAGAGGGTTTCTTATCAGTCCATACCTTATGTGGAGTCTTATCCTCCAATGCTAATGAAGGTGATCTATTGACCAGGTAACATGCAGTTTCCATCGTGTCTGCCTAGAATGCTTGTCCTAACCTAGCACCACTGAGCATGCTTCTTTCCTTTTCCATCATCATGCTGTTCATTTGTTTTGTAACTCCCTTTTGTTGGGGTGTGTATGGAGTAGTCTTCTTCTATGCTATACGACACTTCTTATAGGACTCTTCAAATTCCTTCTTGCAAAACTATCCACCATTATCTATCCTGAGCACCTTTATCTTCTCCTTTGTCTAGTTCTCCACCAAAGCCTTAAATTCTTTAAACCTATCAAAGACTTCATATTTCTTCCTGAGGAAATATATCCATGTATTCCTTGAGAAGTCAACTATAAATGATACATGGTACACAGACTTACCAGTGATGTAACCAACACAGGTCCAAACACATCACTGTGCATAAGCTCTAATATTCCTTTCGCCCTCTTAGCACCAGAGAGGAAACTCACCCGATTCTGCTTCACATATACACAATGTTCACAAAAATAGAAATCCATAGAGAAATAAGACATACCTTCTACCATACCATTACCATGAAGTATTAAAAGCCCATTCTCTCCAATATGTCCAATCCTTTGATGCCACAACATGGTATTTTCTCCAGAGACTACTATATTTTATGCTCCACTTTTAAGAACTACAGAATTGTTGCACCGAGAAATAACAATACTACCTAGAAGCTTGTACATAGTTCCAATCTGAACTCCCCACATCAATACTAGCGCTTGGCGAACCAATACTAGTGCCAATGCAGGAATATGCAGAACACCCAGAAGTGTTCTAATTCTTCCACCTTGCAACTTCAGCTTGACTTTTCCACATCTGACGATTCTAGCCTTCTTGTCATCCCCTAAGAAGACATCACCACCATCATATTTCTTATACTCCCATAACTAATCCCTATGGGGAGTGAAGTGAAAGGATGCACCTGATTTAATCAACTATGCCTCATTATCTACATTTGTAATTGAAGGAGAAGCCAAGTACACATCCCCACCTTCATCTGAGGTGGTTTTTGCCTTTGTAGAAGGAGCATCATCAAATCTCTTTCCTTTCTCAGAATAGTTATATCTACAGTCCTTTTTGTAGCACATTTGCTTTCCACATTTCCAACATGCCTTTATAGGTTTTCCTAGAGATTTAGATCTCCCATTCAAGGAATTTTTTTGTTTCTATTCTAGGACCATCCTTGTACATACAAAGCATCTCCATTATGGACCTTCATAGTTTTCCATCTCATATCCTTCGAGAACAAGGATGAGACTATTTCATCAAACTTCAAGGTAGTTGTATTGCTACCAATTGCATCAACTAAACTATCTCGTGAATCTAGTAGAGAACACAGAAAATTGATGCACTTATCTTCATCTGAAATTTTAATATCAATAGATAACAATTAGATTACCATAGTATTAAAGGTGTTCAGATGCTCTTTCATCGAGTCTCCATCCTTCATCCCTAGGTTATACAGATTTTTCTATAGGAATAGTTTGTTCACTAGAGACTTGGATTGGTACAAAGTCCCTAACTTGTCTCACAAAGCCTTCATTGTAGCTTCCCCTAATACATTCAACAATATTGAAACTGAGATACAAAACCGTATTATGCTCTTTATTTTCTAATCCAACTTTTCCCAATCTTCAACTGACATTTTCATTGGTTTAGTACCCGGATTTGCCGAGATCCACTGATCTTTATCCACCAGTATATCCTTCATCTTGAGTTTCCAAAACTCAAAACTATGACCATTAAATGTCTCTATCTCTATAGTTCCACTGCTCACTATATTCTTTCACGTAAGAATCAATCTCACAAATCTCCCACTAAATAGGTTCTAGCACACACTCGAGCAAAACCCCTTAGCTGCAAAGGCATCCCCTTGAAGCTAAAACAACTATAATACTAAATGTAGGTTGTAAACCTGTATATAAATTTCCTGCAAACAAATTATTAAAAACAAAAATAAATATACAATGGCGAGAAACACAAAAAAATACACAAATATTTTCCCGTAGATCCCAAAATCGGGACTACCAGATTGATTTTTCATTATGTTCCTTTCAATTTTACAATACATATATCTACATTCTGAAGCATTCATAAACCCCAATCATTAACCCTCGATTAGAACATTATTGTAGTTCCCTTGATCATATCTACAAAATACCATGGGCAGAAAACCATCATGCCCAAAACCATGTGAAAAATCCATGCACAAAACCATAAGTAGCTCCAACCACCTAATATAAGGTCCAAAAAAAATTTCACCCCCCTGAAATCCCCCTATTGTGCCTGGCAAAACAACAAGGGAAGGTATCACCCCACCGCACACATGACTAGTCATGGAAAGAATATATCACATACCTATCACATGAGGGGGAACTCATCTCACACTTTGATCCAACCACCGGCTAGTTTCTTTAAGCTAAACTTTGATGGAACTTCCAAAGGAAACCCTAAACTGACCAGTTTTGGGGGCTTGATATGGAATGACAAGGGGAAGGTGGTGAAACGCTTCACAACTTCTTGTGGTAGTACCACCAATAATGTCGTTGAATTTTTAGCTCTAGAAAATGGGCTCCAAGTGGCCGCTGAGATGGGCCTCCCTAACCTACAAGTCTCTGGATACTCTCAATAGTCATCTCTTTGCTATAAAAGCTTATTAAAAAGTCTCCTTCAAGAAAACGTGACAACAGCTGGAGGTCGGAGCTTATTAGTGAGTGAATCCATTCATGTTTGTCTTCCTTTCAGCATGTGTTCACAAAACATGTGATAAGATAAGGGAATCAGGAAACCGACAAGCTCTCCAACTGGCAGAGTGATAACAAAATTTAAGAACTTCTCTATGATTGACCTTTTAGTTCTCGAAATACTCAGCTTGATGACTTCTACCAGATTATAGTTAAAGAGGAGGATTCCTCTTTGGGGGTGACGAAATTCGAGATGTGTTCAATGTGTGTGCAATGAGTGTTTACATAAGGCATGTGGGAAGAGGAACAAATTTCCAGTCCTCTTATTTTGTAAGGTGAAAGGTGAGGGGATCGATGCGGCATGCAAGCCTTCATTCATTATCTATGGGAATGTGTGCTAGTAAGGTCAGTGGGTTAATGACTAAAGTCAGGGTCATGGAATGTTATATTGCAATGATAGTGTGGAGGCTAGTATTTTTTGGTCTAAGAAATGTTAGTCTGTCTAAATTATTTGGCCCTCAGATAGTCTAGGAGTGATGGAGAAAATTCCGCCATCACTTCCTCCACCATGAAAGGTCTGCAAAAGCTTCAAGTTCTTCTGTCTTTGTTTGGTTCCTCTCTTATGTTAGTGAATTGAGGGAAAATGGCATGGTAAGTTGGTCAGTCTTAGTGTCCCAGCATGCACTACTTGATAACTTTTTCCCTGAGTGTTTTATGTGGTTGGGATGGGATTTGGGTCTTTTGTCGTTTGGTTTTCTTCAAGTTTTTCTCTTTCTGAGGTATCACCCTGGAATTTTGTGAGACATCACTAGGTGAGAAGCAATTGGGCTTGAAGGTTGCAGGGAGGTCCGGTGGGAATCATTTCGGCTCCTATTTGGCTTAGGTTTGTGTCTCTTCTATCTGTGCTCAGGAGTCACAATCTTTTATGTGCACCTTTGTTCCCAGGAGAGTCCCTAGCAGTGGAGTGGAAGAGCCATCATTCTCGCTAGCATGCTTCTTGCTTGAGGGTGTCCTTTCCTCCCACCTAGTTGGAGAGTGGTGGAGGTCAGTTTTGGGGGGATGCTTTTGCAGGTTAATTTGGGGTTGATTACTAGTACTCTTTGGTTCTCGATTGGTCAGGAGGTTATGCAAATCATTTTTTGTCCTTTATTTGTGGCGTCTTCTTTGGATTTCACTATGAAACTTGTGCTGTGTAATTTTTGTTGCTAGCCCATTCAGAAGGGAGCTCCACCCAGTCAAGGGGGGTTCCAGAATCAAGTAGAAGATAGGGTTGGATGGTATGGCCATGGAGAGGCCCAAGCGGGGTGGGCATGCTACTAGGGGTGTGATTAGAGCATCGTCAAGAGCTTGTGATGACATACGTGGTGTGGGTTCAATGCAGGGTGGAAGTGCAGATGGAGGAGGTAAGCGAGGTGGAGTGGCCAGTGGAGGTGGAGCAGGTGTGTGGGATCAGAGAAGTAGGCAGGGGCACTCTAGAGTTGTTGGCTTGAAAATTTGCTCTATTTCCTTTCATGGGCTAGTCTGTTATGGATCACCTGGATGCATAAGAAAAGATCAGAAAGGAAGAGCATGAGGCTGTCATCGCCAAAATAAATGGACTACACTACTTTCAATGCCATCTCAAAGAAAGGATTGTGGTGGTTTGGTGGGTCAAAAGTTTCTTGCAGAAAAGGTAGAGAAATTGGAAATGTGGTTGGATCACTTCTAGAAACATTTTTATTGTTCATATCACCTCCCTCATCATTCAGGGACTCGGTTGGACCATCTAGCTTCAATTAATTCTGACGATTAAGCATGGTCATAGGTGTTATTCTAGTTTTGTTTTTCTTTTGGTGCTTTTGGCCTATCAAACTTTGGACCTCTAACTATATTTGCTTTTATTTTTTGTAATCTGGTGATAACATTGGTCAAAAACCTAGTCAAGGTGAGAGTACTTGCATTTTGATAACTATGTACTCTCCTTTTCATTAATGAAGAGTTCCTTGACTTACAATATTTATATATATATCGTTAAAGATTCACACCAATTTTATCTTAGAAATTATTAACTAAGATATTTTATAACAATACAATGAAAGGAACTTAGCTCAAGTGGTATGGTTCACGATTTATGTCCCGAGTAGTAGTTCAAGCCTTCGAAGACATATTGATTTGTGTGGTATTTATGAAATAGTTCTACTAATGGCGGAATAGTGTTAGTCGTTTCTACTAAGTAATTTATTGTGCCTAGAGGAATGTACTCATTGCTGTAAAATATAAATACTGCTATAAATATTCCCACATATCACTTGGATAAGTAAGTGCTTTTTGGAGAATATTAAACACTCATATATAGTATTGCATTATATTCCCACATATCACTTAGATAAGTAGTGCTTTTTGGAGAATATTAAACACTTCTATATAGTATTGCATTAAATTATTACCTATTGTGCCCAGTAAAATGTACCTATTATTGTAAAATATAAATACTACTATAAGTATTCCCACATATCACTTGGATAAATAGTGCTTCTTAAAGAATATTAAACACTTCTATATAGTATTGCATTAAATTATTAAGCATTACAATATAGTTTTAAAATTTCAAGAACCTTATCATCTACTTTTATTAATTAAAAATAATAAAATATATTAATATTAAAAAGAACACATATATAATGTTTTGTGACAAAGGTTATATAATGCAAGATTATACATTGATTATATTGTTATATTCTAATTTAAAAAAAATAAAAAAAAAATCATTATTTATAAACATATCAATCAAAAACTATATTTTATTTATTATTATTATTGAAAATACATTAATAAAGTTTATGATGAAGCACTACAACGATATGGTGTTAAAGTTTTAAATCTTTATTTAATGGAAACAAAGGTGTTTAATATTATTTTTGAAAGTAAAAAAAGATGGTATACTTTTTTATAGAAATGGAAGGTAAGTGTTATATGAATTTTAAAATAATTAATTCAATTTGGAAATATTATTTTTTCATTGTAGTGGTGGTATACGATCCTTTTAAATTTTCAACAATCTTATCATCTACTTTATTCATTAAAAAAAAGAAAGTTAGAGTTATATATATATATATATATATAATTTGAACATTGTTAAAAAACAAAATTGCAATTGGTCTAATAGTTTGGAAATCGGATCATCTATAAAAATAATTTGTTTTTATATATACTTTATCTAGTTTATCCATTAAGTTATTTTGTTTGATGTTCTGAACAAAGTATTTCTTATTTCTACTATTACTATCACTAAGTTGATCTAGATATTATCTAGCATTACTCGACCTACAATTTCCAAAACAACTAGCTTCCTCCAATCTAAAGCATATCTCAAAATAACCTATAAGAAAATTAAACCCTATAACTAGGGATATATCAGTTGGCAGGCCTCATTCAACAACTTCCTTGTTGGGTGTTGCCTCCATCAGAGCCAGTGCAGATGATATGCCTTCAACTCCTGGTGCTCTAGCTTTAAATCTCCTTAGAAGCATTGGTTTACCATTTGTGTCCCCCAGAGCGATATCAATGTTGTGAACGTACTACAAACAAATGTAAAACATGTCATACAGGTTCTCAATTTGGTCATTGTGAAGCTTCTCGATATCTACCAACATCTTCAAAACCATCTCCACCCCTCCAATCCTCTGATGAATTTCCTTCAGAGTGTCCTCTTGGAGTTTCTCCCTCTCTTTATTCCTCTCAGCTTGCATCTTACCCATCATAGTTTTGATGTGCCAAGCCATCTCCAAATTCTTGTGATACATAGTCTCTTCGGTTCTTATCGTGGCAATATCAATAATCCAGTCTACTTCCTCCTCTATACGAATGTCAGGCATAGACTCTCGTATATTTTAGACTTCCCTTTCCCATGCCTATACCACCTCTTTCCCTCATGGTTGAATGATGGAATGGAAAACTTGCACAATGTCCCTAGTAATAGTCTTCATACGAGTGCACTTAGGTTTGCCTCCCCCACCCCCCGATCCTCCACTCTAGGTCTCCCAGCTGAATATTTAACTCTCCTCATATTCCACTCTAAAGAAAAATATATACTCTTCCACTCAAACTTAACTTTGTCCTTCCATATCTTATACCTAGAGCGAACATACTCCAGAAAAATCATGACATAAAGGGCATCCACCCAAGGCTTTAAATCCCTGAGGACTCAAGTAGTCGGCCTTACGTGATTTTTGGTAGTTTCTATTGTATTCCTCGACAATGTTCTCTCAAACCCAATCTACTTGCAATTAGATCATGACCTCTTGTGAACCTCGACTACTCTTTCCCTTCATTCATCGCTTCCTGCAAAATTGACATGGCCATTAATTCCTCTCGCCACCCCTTGTACATATCGCCTTCCTGCATCATACCTTTCCACCTCTCATACCCCTTTTCATCATTAGCCTCCCACTCTATATAATCTATGTTGGTTCGAATAATCATAATGTCACCGTTATCACTAGCCATATATTCCATGTAGATAATCTACGTGTCTATCTCCTTGCCTCTTTTTGATAACCCCCTTCCTTTCATCATGCATGTACTAGCTGGTTGGGTTATCCGTTAGTTATTTTCTCAAGCTTGGTCCGACTACTTTGTTGGATTCCATACTAGCTACTGAGGAGTTGTCTTTCTCGGCTAACTTCCAACAGTCTTCCTTCAGTTGAGCCTTCCATAGATCCGGCCATGCCACATCCTCATACGATCATGAATTTGTGGCACTTGCATTGGCCAATATGTATGCCACTATATTTTCATATCTTCTAACGACACTAAATTCAATTGCCACCAATGCTGCTAGGTGTTGTTGAATTTGATGGGTTAACTGTGCTAGGTGCCAATTTTGAGTTACCTTGCTTTCCCAAGTGCCCCATTGTATCCTACTTGTAGCTTAAGTGGTAATCATTGAATCCCTCTTAATCATAATGTTGAACATCCTTTCATGCACCACGATTTCCAACCCCTGTTCTAGAGCATGGAATTTTGTAGCATTGTTTGAAGCGCATCCAAGGATGCTAAAGAAAACCCTATATATTTTCCCTTTACTAGCTATGATAACTCCTCCTACTCTCACATCCCCTGGGTTTCCTTTTGAATCACCAATGAAACTCATCTTGAGGAAAAACTAGGGGTGGAAACCAAATCATTGAGCCCATTTGTACTGAGGTTCAATGGCCCATGTCAATTGCACACTAGGATTCTCCAAGTTTAATATTTTTAAGACTATTTCCTCCTGTGGTGATGGGTGCTCGTCAGAGAACCATATTCTTTGACTAATCATTGTTTCCCTCAATTGTTTCTGAACCACTTCTACCAATCATTATGTGGGGAGTATTTTATTTTGGAAAACACGGTGGTTTCTTTCCTTCCAGATATCCCAGATGATGAATCATAGGGACAAACACGAGATAATATTAACCATCTCATTATTTATATAATTTTATCGCGATTTCCTGATTGTTCCTTGAATATTGTCCCTGAACCTATCCATTTGTCTCAAAATAAAGAAAACCAATTCCAGATAATAGAAGCATATCTACATGTATTTAATAAATGATTTAAATTCTACTCTTCACATTCATAGAGGTTGCACCAGGAAACTCCCACAAAACCTATTTTGACCAATTTCTCTTTTGTAAAGATCTTCTAATGTAAAACCAACCATAGGAAGGTTTTTATATTAGGCCATTGAGGTGATGACCATATATTTCTTGACACTCGATCTTTCTCCCTAACTCTATGAACTTTAATATAGGATCTAACCTCCTTGACGTTGAAATTCTTTCCTTCCTTTCCCCCCACGTCAATTGATCATCCTCTTTTGTACAAAGGATTTTCCTCTTGTGTTATTCCCTCATTATCTCTAGGAACTCTACATCATTTTGATTAAGATCCAGAAAGATATTAAGGTTCCATTTTCTCCATTTTGCGTCCAACCGAATTGGGCATCTCTCTTCTTTGCTTAGGTTGGTTTGTTCCTACTAGGAATCCTCCTACAACAATGTTATTATCCCATTTCTAATATCCAAAAAGAAGTGATTTTTTATTATTTTATTGGCTCCACAAGCTAAATTTCAAATCGTTGATCCTTTAATTATTCCTATGATTACAAATTTTAGGTATATTTTTCCTTCCATTACATAGCCCAGGGTGAAGTACCTTCCTCTAACAAATGCCACCAGAGTTTAGTTCCACACACTTTGTTGATAGTCTCTAGATCTTGTAACCTGAGGCCACCTAAGAACTTCGGTTTACATACCTCTTCCTAGGCTACTAGTGTTGGCATTATGATACAGGTGTTGTCCTCCATGGCAACTCACTCAAATGACAGATCACAATACAACAGGCTAACAAAAAAGAATTACAAATCAGACTACACAGAATGAAGAAAGAGAGATATATGCAGGTTCACCTTGACCAAGTTGTGTATACACATAGGTTCACTGACCATAAGTAGCGTATACGTACACATGCACTTTCATAGAAGGAAAAGCGCGTATACCTTGGAAAAGTATGTTTTTGGTCCAAGATATTTGGTCCATGGTATTTTGATCCATGGTATTGGTTCAAGGTATCTGGTCCAAGGTATTTACCCTAGGTATTTGGTCCAAGGTATTGGTCCTAAGGGGTTTTGGTCCATGGTATTGAGAAAGGACTAAAGCTATAAAAGGAGGAGAAGATCATTAGGCTAGGTGTGTAAGTATTGAATATTTGATGATGTGTGAGATCTAGTATGTAGGTTATTGGCTTATGGTGTTGTGCTTGATTTGAACCAAGGATGAACCTTAGCGATTGATGAGGGATAAGATCTAATGATGGATCAGGATCTTAAGGCTTGAAATGAATTTTCATTACATGGTTTGATCATGTATAGTCTAGATCTAAATACTGACGCATGTGTTATTCTGTAAATATTATGATCTGGGTATAACTGAAGCCTGGAATAGCTACAGAATTGTGAATTAATATTTGCAAATGTATACACTGGTTGGCTTAGAGAAAAGTGTGTATACACAAAGGTTCGACACATGGAAGTAGCATATAGCTTATAAAGTATGTTTCAATTGTTTCTGTTTGTTGTTGCAGAGTTCTTGGTTCTGGTTTGGGTTCTACTTACTGTATTCTGCAGACAGTATTCTGAATGATCAGATTGATGGGTTGTCAAAGTGAGATTTAGTTGTGGTTGATTCAGAAAGTGATGATTGGGTCTCAGTGATTGGTTGATGCAGATGTATTTGATGATTTAATTGCAGTTACGATGTTGTTGATGGATCTAGTCTGAAAATTTATGAAATGTGGTCCTTAGAGGAAGAAAGAAGGTCGTAGCCTTCTGTAGGTCACTGCCTACGTACTAGTAAACTTATCAGCTAGTACAAGAGTTAGGGGGTTGTAGCTCCCTTCTAGTAGAAGCTGGAGAATAAGAGAAGGTTGTAACCTTTTGTAGGTAGAAGCCTGCGTACTAGTATAAGTTTGCACCAGTACAAGATTTTAAACATATTTTCTTATTATTAAAAGAAGATAGAGATGACAGTAGCAGGTGGCTTTCACCCACATTAGGTTTCCACCTTATATCTTGGTGTCCTTGTGTGTTGCTTATGTGTGATTCTTTATTCTGCTTTTACTACATTGTCTAATAAATCTTTGATATACTGGTTAAAGTTCAATGCATGATAAATTGGGTAAATCAAAAGTTCTCTACATATATGCTAGTTGCTTTAAGTACAGTCACGTACACACGGTAGTTAACTTAGTTGAATAAGCGTATACAAATCTATTTGGGAAATTAAATTATTGATCTAATAATACTGATTCAACCCCCTCTCAATATTATTTCCAACAATTGGTATCAGAGTAGGTCCTTCAAAAGAAGCTTAATCGCTTGAAGGAAGATCCATAATCATGAGTAATCAAGAAAGCGTGGGATACATCAGACCACCAATATTTGATGGGAGAAACTTTGTTTATTGGAAGATAAGAACCACAACCTATCTACAATCACTTGGAATGGATGTCTGGGAAATCATAGAAGGAGGATATACATTTCCATCAATAATTCCTACAAATACGGCAGGTAAAAAGCAATATGAAACCAATGGTAGGGATGTCAATACATTATTGGGAAGTTTTTCACAATTAGATTTTGTAAAATTTATGCAGCTCAAATTAGAAAAGAAATATGGGACAAAATCATTCTAAACTACGAAGGAGACTCTCAGGTAAAATGTGCTAAACTGCAAACCCTCAGAATTCAATATGAAACTCTTAAGATGCACAATGATGAAAGTATAGCTACTTACTTCTTATGTATAGATGAGGTTGTTATTTGTATGAAGAAGTTGGGTGAAGAGATAAAGGAAGTTACCTTAGTTGAGAAAGTTTTAAGATCCTTGTCTGCTAGATTTGAATCAAAAGCATTTTCCATAGAAGAAAAATAGGATCTACAGACTATCACTATGACACAGCTGCACAGAATCTTAACTTCCTTTGAGATGAGATAAGGAGGCCCATTAGATATGAGAGAAGTCGCATTTAAAGCTTCAGCAAAAGGAAAGGAAGAAATCAATGAATCAGGACATATTTCAGAAGAAGAAGATGAAGTAAACTTTGTTAAGAAGCTTCAAAAAGGTTTCAGAAGATTTAGAGGTAAACTACCCTTCAAATGTTTTTCTTGTGGTAGAGTCAGTCATTATGCTGCCAAATGTCCTCATAAAGATAAATATGATAAAGGGAAGGAATCTGCAAAATGGAATAGAAACAAAGTGCAAGTAAAAAGAGTTACTATACT
This sequence comes from Pinus taeda, assembly GCA_000404065.3. Taxonomy (NCBI): domain Eukaryota; kingdom Viridiplantae; phylum Streptophyta; class Pinopsida; order Pinales; family Pinaceae; genus Pinus; species Pinus taeda. The sequence continues at coordinate 18,999 of APFE031428785.1, forward strand.
CATGAAGATAGCGATGGTTTATCAAATAGTAATGACTATAGACTTCTAATGGCTTATGACGATGATAATTTTTGGGATGCTTTAGAAGAAGATGACCTTCATGAAGAAATATCTAAACTCAAAATCTATTTAGAAGAAACGAATATGATTATAGATACCTTGACATACCAACTCACTGAAAAAGAAAAACACAACAAAAAACTAGAATGTGAAATTGTGGGTCTAAGAAAGGATCTCGAGAAAACAAAATCTCTCAATCTTAGATTTGCTAAAGGATCAAAAACCTTAAATGAAATTATCAAAGTGCAACATTCTCCTCTGATAAAGATAGGTCTTGGATATACTGAAGAAGGATATCAATCATAGAAGCTGTCAACAACCTCCACTAAAAGATATCTCGATGCAGCAAAGAATAGTGAACAGTATGGCAATCGTCAGCAAAGGCATAAAGCAGATCACTAAGTAAATTAGGCTCAATTTGCTTTGAGGATGAACAGAAGCCACAACCATCCTGAGGTAGATCATACTCAATTTGATTCAAAGATGAATATCAATAGAAACTATAATCACTGGGTCATTACATTCGATAATCGCAGCAACTTCTTTAATGGTCAATGTTTCTCATGTCATAATTTTGGACACAAAGTTTCTCAATGTGTTGCTTACAAAACCATCTTGACTAGAGAAGCATGAAATCAAAGGAATGTAACAGGAATCAAGAAAAGGTTCCTATAATAACTTTTCTCTCCTTGAAAATGAAATAGAATGCTCAATCTGTAACAACTTTGGCCATGAAGAATCTGAATGCAAGAGAAAATTCGGAAAACATCTCAAAAGGAGAAAAATCCATTAAATCCCAAGATATGGAGAAGGAAAGAACCTCAAACAAAAAGATGTGGTATATCCTTGTATGCAGAAGGACAAGAAAATCTGTGGTACATCGACAATGAATGCTCAACACACATGACAGGTGACAAAGAAAAACTTCACTTATATAACGCCTTAAAAAAGGAAAAGAATGTCTCATTTGGAAATGACACTCCTGATGTCATAAAAGGTAAAGGCTTTGTTTTCTTAAAAGAAAAGGTTAAAGCTGGGAATTTATGTATGTAGATGGTCTAAAGCATAACCTCTTGAGTGTCAGTCAAATGTGTGATCAAGGAAATGAAGTGGTGTTTTGATCAAATGGATGTTTTGTTCGTGAGCTTGATATAGGAGAAATCATGATAAAAGGTAAAAGAACTCCAAACAACTTATACATACTCAAGGGAGGACAAAAAAAATGCTATCTAAGAAAAAATGATGAAAACTGGCTATGGCATAGAGGATTGTGACATCTAAGCTTTTATCAAATAAGAAAAGCATGCAGATTCCAGGTTGTTCATGATCTTCCAGATATCAGTGTTCCTAAAAATACAATATGCAAACCATGTCAATTTGGTAAGCAAACCAGATCTCACTTCATTGAAAAAGAAGGGTCAACTAGTAAGCCTCTTGAGCTTGTTCATACTGATTTATGTGGACCATAAAGGAAAAGGTCACCTCATGGAGAAGAATATTTTATTTTGTTAATTGCTGATTTTTCCAAAATGTGTTGGATAGGTCTTCTAAAGCATAAAGATGAAGCATTTGAAAATTTCAAAGCCTTGGTTGAAAATCAATCAGATCACAAAATAAAATGCCTCAAATATGATCGAGGAGGGGAATTTACCTCGGATGAATTCTTTAACTTTTGTGAACAACATGGAATAAAAAGGCAGTTCTCCACCGCAAGGACTCCACAACAAAATGGATTGGTAGAAAGAATGAATAGAACTGTTTAACAAATGGCTCGAGCAATGCTAGATGAATCTGGAAATCCTACAAACTTCTTGGGTGAAGCTGCATTCGCCGTTGTAACTATTCTCAACCAAGAAAATGTTCGGATAAATAGCACTCAAACTCCACATGAACTTTGGTATGGTAAGACTCCTACTGTAGAATACTTTAAAGTTTTTGGAAGCAACTGTTATATCAAAAGGACTAATGAAAAACTTGATAAGTTTGAGCCCAGACTACATGAAGGTATTCTTTTTGGTTACTCTTCCCAAAGTAAAGGATATAAATGTTATAATAAAAGACTTGGGAAAATTTTTGAAATTATTGATGTTGTAGTTGATAAAGCATGCAAAATCCAAAACAGATAAAAACTGAAAATTATGACAATGAAGAAGATGGGGATTATTTTCCCACATCACATCACAATGATTCTGAAGAAGAAACCAATGAAGCACCAGAAGAATTGATAACAGTAGAAGAAAAGACTTCGTCCAGGTATGTTCAGAAAAATCATCTAGAAACTCAAATTTTGGGGGAAAAAGAGGCAGGTGTACAGACAAAAAGAACTATGACAAAAACCTCAAGCTATCTAGCATTACTATCCTCCACCAAACCTCAAAATGTAAATGAAGCATGCAAAGATGAATGTTTGGTCAAGGCCATGAATGAAGAACTTGAGCAAATTGAAAAGAATAATACTTGGGAATTAGTTCCTAGACCTCATGATAAAAATATTTTAGGAACTAAATGGATATTCAAAAACAAGCTGAATGAAAATGGAGAACTTATTAGAAACAAAGCCAGACTTGTTTGTAAAGGGTATGCTCAACAAGAAGGCATAGATTTTGAAAAAAAAATTGCACCTGTTGCTAGAATTGAAGCCATAAGGATGTTTCTTGCTCTTTCTAGCTTTCAGAAATTCAAAGTATACCAAATGGATGTAAAATCTTCTTTCCTTAATGGAGATTTAGAAGAAGAAGTCTATATTGAACAACTAGAAGGATTCATTCTTGGAAATGATGCAAAACTTGTATGAAGACTCAGAAAGGCTCTCTATGGTCTAAAATAGGCTCCAAGGGCCTAGTATTACTACCTTGACAAATATCTACGCCAACAAGGTTTCTCAAAAGGGTCAGCAGATAGCAATCTATATACAAAGATTGACACTGATAAATTGCTAATAATTTTTGTTTATGTTGATGATATCATTTTTGGTAGCAATGAAGAATCCATGAGTCAGGATTCTACTCAGTAATGTAGCAAGAATTTCAAATGTCCTTGCTTGAACTTACCTATTTTCTTGGTCTACAAGTTCAACAAAATAAAGATGGTATTTTTCTTTCACAAACCAAATATCTCAAACAGATCTTGAAAAAGTACAGCATGGAAGATTCTAAACCTGTATGTGCCCCAATGGTAATAGGATGCAATCTCAGCTCAAATGATGAATCAGAAACAGTACATCAACCAACTTACAGATCCATGATTGGCAGTCTGCTTTATCAAATAGGTACCTAACCTGACATCATGCATGCAGTAGGAATAGTTTGAAGATTCGAGGCAAATCCAAAGGAATCACACCTTCAGGCGGTCAAAAAGATTTTCAAATATCTTTAAGGAACACAGAACTTTGGTTTATGGTATCCTAGAGATACGGATCTTACTTTTCATGCATATACAGATGCAAATTGGGTAGGAAGTGTTGATGACAGAAAAAGCACTAGTGGTGGTGCATTCTATATGGGTTCTAGGTTAGTGTCTTGGTTCAGTAAGAAACAAAGTTCCATTGTGTTATCTACAGCTGAAGCAGAATATGTGGTTGTTGCATCTTATTGCACACAACTACTTTGGATCATGCGAACATTGCAAGACATTCAAATCACATGCACTCCACCCATCTCCATTCTATGCGATAATACAAGTGCGATCAGTATTCCAAAGAATCCAATCATGCAGTCCAAGACCAAGCACATACCCATAAAATACCATTTTATATGTGAACAAGTGCTTGAACAAAAGGTCAAATTGGAATATGTTCCCTCCAAAGAACAGGTTGTTGATATATTCACTAAACCACTGCCCAGAGAGACATTTGAATATCTCATACAAAAGCTGGGAGTAGTTGTTGCATCATCCTACTATTAAATGAAAATTTTCATAGAAAGGTGGTTATATGCGTGTTTCCTAAAGTGAAGTCATGTACACACGCATGTTTCTATGGGTCAAGGAGTGTATTTGTTTTTCAAGCAAGAAAAACAGCGGGGCAGGTTCTAATATGTGTGCTCTGAATGATATTGATGATATGCTTTGTTCATTAATTTTATCTGACTATCAAATCTGCCTTGATATTTGACCTATTAAAAATGCACAAGTAGCACCGATTTAGGGGGAGAATTGGCCTTCATGTACATTCATCATTTTTGGTATTATGGTTGCTTAGTCCAGTTATGGCTTCAGATATTTATATTATTGGCTACTCAAGTCATGTAAAAGTTTAGAGTGTGATATGTCTTCTCATACATTTGAATGGGTCCTCTTGAACAAATGATGTAATTTATATCCTCACTTTACATGGGATGGATGATGTGTAATGTTTCTTGTTTTTGTCATGTATAAACATTTGGTATATCCCCACTTGGTTGGGAGATGGATGTATGTATGAGTCATTGGTGATAGGAAGGTCATTGGTGATGTATGTATACAGTCATGTTATTATTTTAGAAAATATGTTTGTAGACTTTGCTTGTGCTCAGGGGGAGCATGGACTTAATCATGAGAGCTCAATCAGTACACTTTAGCATATCAAAGAATTCAACATGTACTCAAGGGGAGCATGACCAACATAATATATGTCAAAGGGGGAGCATGACCCTTTGCCCTTGATGTCAAAGGGGGAGAGTGACTTGGTTTTGTTGTTTCCATCAAGTCCAAAGGGGGATATTGTTGGCATTATGATACAAGTGTTGTCCTTGATGGAAACTCACTCAGATGACAGATCACAGTACAACAAGTTAACAACAAAGAATTACAAATTAGACTACACGGAATGAAGAAAGAGAGGTCTATGTAGGTTCACCTTGACCAAGCTGTGTATACATGTAAGTTCAATGACCACAAGTAGTGTATATGTACACACGCACTTTCATAGAAGGAAAAGCGTGTATACCTTGGAAAACTAATTTTTTGGTCTGAGGTATTTGGTTCATGGTATTTATATCCATGGTATTGGTCCAAGGTATCTGCTCCGAGGTATTGACCCTAGGTATTTGGTCCAAGGTATTGGTCCTAAGTGGTTTTGGTCCATGGTATTGAGAAAGGCCTAAAACGATAAAAGGAGGAGAAGATCATTAGGCCAGGTGTGCAAGTATCGAATAGATGATGAAGTGTGAGATCTAGTATGCAGGTTATTGGCTTATGGTGTTGTGCTTAATCTGAAACAAGGATGAACCTTAGCGATTGATGAAGGATAAGATCTAATGATGGATCAAGATCTTAAGGATTGAAATGAATTGTTATTATGTGGTTTGATCATGTATATTCTAGATCTGAATACTAATGCATGTGTTATTCTGTAAATAGTATGGTCTGGGTATAACTAAAGTCTCAAATAGCTGCAAAATTATGAATTAATATTTGCAAATGTATACGCTAGTAGGCTTAGAGAAAAGTGTGTATACATGTAGGTTTGACACATGGAAGTAGCATATACCTTATAAAGTATGTTTCAGTTGTTTCTGTTTGTTGTTGCATAGTTTTGGGTTCTGGTTTGGGTTTTGGTTACAGTATTCTGGTGACAGTATTCTGAATGATCAGATTGATGGGTTGTTAAAGTGATTGATTGATTCAGTTGTGGTTGATTCAGAAAGTGATGATTGAGTCTCAGTGATTGGTTGTTGTAGATGTATTTGATGATTGAATTGCAGTTATGATGTTGTTGATGAATCCAGTCTAAAACTTTATGAAACGTTGTCCTTGGAGGAAGAAAGAAGGTTGTAGCCTTCTGTAGGTCGTTGCCTACATACTAGTAAACTTATCAGCTAGTACAAGATTTAGGGGGTTGTAGCTCCCTTCCAGTAGAAGCTAGAGAATGAGAGAAGGTTGTAAGCTTCTTCAAGTAGAATCCTGTGTACTGGTATAAGTCTACATCACTACAATATTGTAAACAGATTTTGTTATTATTAAAAGATGACAGAGATGACAGTAGAAGGTGGTTTTCAACCACATTGGGTTTCCACCTTATATCTTGGTGTTCATGTGTCTTTCTTATGTGTGATAGTTTATTCTACTTTTACTGCACTGTCTAATAAATCTTTGATATACTGGTTAAAGTTCAATGCATGATAAATTGGGTAAATCAAAAGTTCTCTGCATATACGTTTGTTATAGAATTTTTGGACACTTCAACCCCAATCAAAAATGTCCATAAACTGAGGGCTCTTAAGTCCCTAAAAGTGTTGCTTCACTGCCTAAAGGAACAAGGTCAACTAATTACATCGTCTCCCAGAAGTTATCCACTGAAAACTGCTCATAAATTGTCAAAACTAAACCATACTGAAAGCTCAATGCAGAGGGTGCGATGCATATCACCTTCCCAATGTACAGGGTGTGATGCATACTATTTTTCTCCTCTGTAGGGTGCGATGGTCGGGAATGGACAAATGGCAGGGACAAAAATGCGAGGTGGAAGATCATGGAATCTTCCAGAAGCTTCCTCTCTGACACTTGCCACTCCATGTTCGACTAGGGATGAGTAAGAGATCATCATTCTCCAAGTGGAAGCAGGAACTATCAGAGAGAGGACACTAATCAAGATCCCAAAAGATGAATCACCTCTCTGTAATCATCTATATACGGATCCCTCATCACAAAAATCCAGAGGCTGGAATTTTGTATCTTATAGAGAAGTGTTGTTGGTATTCTAGTGTACATTCACAGTGTTGGGTGATCTAGCTTTGCTTGAGGTGAAGAAGGTCTTCTTAGCTGGAGGATGATGCTAGGTCAGAGCACATGGTTGCAATCTTCTTGCTACTTTTCATCTGAATAAAGCTATTCTTGTTTCCTTCCATATTCTTGTGTACTTGTTTATATATGCATGTATATGGTTAATGCATATCTAATCCTACATTATTTATGAATTTAGATCCTTATTTCTTGCATATTAGTATGTTGATGTGATTCCACGGGTCCTTTAAGCTGGCAGACAAAGAAGAAGCGACAAAACTCTATCAAGAAGGAGAGGAAATTGAGCGCAAGACTCAAGTTGGCCCTCTTGGTTCTCCTCTCATCTATTTTCATAAAAGGAATCAATAGTAGACTTTGATTGTTTGTTTCTAAGATAGCCACCCATCTTAGTGGGACCAGCAGCATCCGAGTGGACATTATTCCAGGATAACAACTGGCGCGACGCGTAGGATTGGAAGCTACAAATGAGAAATGGTTTGCATTTTTGGATTCAGTAGGAGAAATCACAACTAGTGGCACTCGAGCATGAAATTTGGGTATGATTTGAGTCTCCAGGAGGTCACAAACACCCAAAAAATGGCCTCACTGCCCCTATTTTGGCACACAGGAAGCAGTCTTGGGAGAATGAAGATTTGGAGGGGAAAAATAGCTCCAAATCCAAAAGTTCCAATTGGGTTGGAAAGCATATAGGACAGTCTTTCCAACAGACACACTTGGGCACATTTTGGACTCCTTCAAGTGCCTCAAAATGGGCCTCAAAGTGGCGTGGCACATATAGGAAAAAAGGCCCAAATTGCCTCTACTTCGCGAAATTTCGCTTCGTGACTTTTCATAAGTGGGCCCCCTTAGCTACACTTCACTTTTTGGCACCAAAGGTGGCATTTTAAGTATTTTCACTCCAGATGGGCATCTATCCATGTGGAAAAGGAAGGCAAAGGGTCACCCAAGCCATTTGTCATGTTTGTGGCACTGCACCTGTAGCTGATGTTTGGCTCTCCACCTTCATTTTGTAATGATTCAAGTAACTCCCCAACCATTGGGCTTTCTATCTCTTCATGGCACATTCTATATATTGTATGAAAACCATTTGCAAAGGGTTGGTTGGCTTGTAACTTCTGGGAGACTGTGGGAAAGAACCTCTGTTTCTGCATTGTATATTTTTTACAGAGGATTAATGAAAGGCAATGGCTCTGCTTCATGAGATTCATGTGGTTGTGAGTGTAGAAAATGTGTCTCTTATGTTTCATATGTATCTTGTTATGTTTCATAGTTCATTTCATATTCATTTCCACTGAAATATTCTGAGTTAGATAAGGTAGAATTCAATTTTATTCCCCTGCCTGTGGGAAAATTTCATGTTCAGTGTTCTTCTTCTGTTGAAAAGGATTCATGTTGCCCATGCCCTTTTCACCCTCCTAAGAAATCTCTCCATTTAATGTTGCTTCAAACTAAATTGTTGGACTCTCCACTTATCTTGCCTCACGAAGTAATCTGTGTCTTTATATTAAATTCTTTTTTCTTTGAGGTCCATTGATCCCATACCATCCCAGAAACACAGTCATTCATAAAAATCACTTCTTGTATCCATATTCACTTACTAGCCTAAGATAAATATTCCGTTGTAAGTCATATCAGGCCATTTCGTTTAGCTATTCACTGAGTGTGACTCGGAGAGAGTCCTCTCCTATTCTGGTAAGGCTAGATACCAGACTGAGCGTGGTTTGTGGTTACCCTGAGTTTTGCCTTCCTTCAGCCTAAGGCAGATTTAGGTGCTAACATAGTGGCGACTCCACTGGGGAAGAAATCAATCCCCTTGCTTCTTAATAATTCTAAGATTACGGATGATAAGTTTAGGATTTGATAGGATGAGTAAAGTTGGCTGTGTCCTTTGATTTTTCTCAATAGCACGCTGGCTTCTAGAAGATACACTAGAGCTAATCCAGATCCTGACCCTCCGCACATCTACGAAAATCCCAATTTGATTTCAAGAATTCATCGTCAAGGAAGCTCTATATCGCCCATGCTCAAATCCCATCCATGCCCAGACATTTTTGAGTATATTGAAGAGCTAGAGTTTGATGAGCAGTTTGAATTATCGTTGTTTGAAACCAAGTCTGAAAGAGCAGTTGACTCTACTGTCCACAATCCACAGTTTCTTGTAGACTTGGAGACGGAAAGTGCTAACCGGTCTATTGATAACTACATAGTAGCTTAGCTTCAAACTCCAGTTGCTAGCCCCTTAAAAACTGTGCACACTCCTCCAACACCTCTGAGGACAAATCTGCCAAAAGTGATGGCTACCCGTTTTACACCTCTTGTTTTGCCTCAAGTTTTAGATGATATGCCCGTTGATTACCAAAGGAAAATCCCATTTTTTTATGGCACTCCTAATGGCATTACTTCTCAGCAACATGTGGACAGAATGGCATATTTCTATGAACTTCATGAGATCGCTTCGGAGAATGTGGCAATGAGACTCTTTGTACAGACATTTACAGGTGAAGTGAGAAAATGGTTCAGAGGTTTGGTGGCTACTCATATCGCTACCTTGGCTGACCTACAAAGAATATTTTTAAACCGTTGGAAAGTGAAGAAGAATCCTCTTCAAATTCTGGTTGAATATGAGCAAATCAAAAGAAAAACTGGTGAGTCGGTCCAAGATTATTGCACTAGATTCAATACAGTTTATAATGAAACTCCAGATAATCTAAGGCCACCTATGGGACTAGCCATGTTGAATTTCCCAGATGGTTTTGATGCTAACATGGCTTATCAATTGAGAGAAAGAGAACCGACCACAATGGAAGACATGCAGAAGATAGCGGTCAATGTTGAAACAAATATGCTAACCAAGAGAGGTAGAGCAAAATCAGAGAAGAAGGTCACTGCAAAAGAAGAATCTTCCTCAGTAGATCAACTACTTTGGAAGGTAGAGCAGATGCTTGAAAGAATGAAACTTGACAAACCGGAGCCACAAGTTAGAAATCCTAACTTCCGTGGCCAGCAACAACCACAGTATAGAATAAGACAGAGAGATCAGCGAGCCCAAGAGCTGATTGCACGACAGCCAGTGCAGACACCTTTGCAGCAAAATTTTGTGCATTGAACGGAATCAGATGAGGACAGGAATGTAATAGGCAAAGAAAATCACCTCTTTACTCCTGATGATTTGCCTATTTATCTCACTGAATAAGAGGAGTATGTAGAGAATTCAGCTGCACACAAAGATGTAGATTTCATTTTAGCAAGTGACACCATCTTGGAGGAAGAATCAGATGAATACCAAAGAGGCTACATGAATGCTTTGTCTGCCCAACAGTAGTGATATTCACTTAGAAACAGAGATTTGTCGGTCAAACCCATTCAGAAAAAGAAGGATGTTGAAGCGTCAAAGAATGATTCAGTAGTTACACAAAGGAAAGGAGAGGAGGCGATTGATCTAGAGAGAAGCAAATCAACATCAGCAAAACCATCAATCAGCAAGTTGCATCGAAAGAAAAGGAGAGGAAAGAAATCCTAGTCAAAGAGGTAGAAAATATTCCCACTTTCAATTTAGAGAATGCGATTTCTAAATTGAAGATATCCATCCCCTTGACTGAAATATTGAAGAACAGCAGTTATAAAGGACAAGTATCTAAAATGTTGAATTTAGACCCAATGTCCGACATGGTGAACGTCGAAGATGATCAACCTGTAATGATTTTTGGGCCAGCATCAAATGGTGAGTCTCCTGATAGTGATGTGCCACCTTTTTACATCAGTTTAAGGTTGCATGATTTTGTCTTACATAACGCCATGTTTGATTCTGGAGCTTCTCACAATCTCATGCGCAAGGCAATCATGGATAAGCTTGGTCTGGACATCACCCAGAAATATCATGATCTCTATTCGTTTGATTCCAGCAAAGTAAGATGTATAGGTCTCATCAAAGACTTGGTTGTGAGTTTGGATCAGCTCTCAATGAAGAATGTTTTAATGGATGTTGTGGTAGTAGACATTCCTCCAAGGTTTGGCATGCTTCTTTCCAGGTCTTGGGTAATGAAACTGAAAGGGACACTAGAGATAGATTTCTCCTATGCAACGATTCCAGTGTTTGGACAAATGAGGAAATTGTATCGGGAACAAAAAATGAAGTACATGATCACAAGCAAGGAGAAACCAATAAATCATCCTATTAAGTATGCACATATAGATTTAGAGTCTTTTGTTTTTTATTCAGATAGTTTAAATGATATAGATAGTCAGTTGGTAGAAGAAGATGATATTCTGGAAATAACAGAAAATTTTAGAGAAGTTTTGAAGAAAGAAGAACAAGAATAGTAGAACGCCATTGGGCAATCAGCTGAAAGCAATGGACAAAAAAAAGGCAAGTTCAAAGAGACCTCAATTGATGAGGAAAATGACGATGGCAAAGGTAATGGTACAGATGAGATGCATATCAATGAAATGGACGTGTTGCAGCTGAAGAATAAGGTTATTTCCAAAGGCTTGATACCTCTAGAAGAATTGTTTGATCAAGATGATGTAGCCCGCAAGCCGACATTGCAGCCAATAGAGAAGGGTGTGGAAGAAGTCAATATCAAGACAACTGCAAATCCTAAATTAGTAAAATTGTCCAAAGCATTGCTGCCAAAGATCAAGGACAAATATATCAGTTTGATGTCTTTATTTGCATATGTGTTTGCTTGGGACTATTCCAACTTAAAGACATATGACACCAATATAATTCAGCACACTATACCCATCAAGACCAATCAAAAACCATTCAGACAGAAGTTGAAAAGGCTAAACCCAAAGTTGCTGCCATATATTGAAAAGGAGATCAACAGGTTGTACAAATCAGCCATCATTGTGCCAATCAGATTTTCAGATTGGATCTCTAACTTGGTGCCCGTAAGGAAGAAGATAGGTGAGATTCACTTATGCATTGATTTCAGAAATCTCAACAAAGTTTCATTGAAAGACAACTATCCATTGCCCAAAATGGACCATATACTTCAACGAGTAGTGGGAGCATCTCTTATGTCACTGCTTGATGGTTATTCCAGATATAACCAAGTTTCTGTCCATGAGGATGACCGAGATAAGACAAAGTTCACCACTCCATGGGGGACCTTTCATTATGCTAAAATTCCTTTCGGTTTGAAGAATGCGGGTGCCACATTTCAGCGGGAAATGGACTTGGCTTTTGCAAATGAGAAGGATGTCTTTTTGGTGGTGTATTTGGATTATTTGATGGTGTTTTCTAATTCAAATGAAGAGCACATGCACCATCTTAAAACGGTCTTCCTAAAGTGCAGAAAATATGGCTTGTCGTTGAACCCAAAGAAGAGTTTGTTTGCCATGGAAGAAGGCAAACTACTTGAGCACATTATCTCAAAAGATGGCATCCGTATTGACCCATCATGTGTGCAAGCAATTCAACAAATCAATCTGCCCCAGAATAAAAAAGAGATACAATTGTTCAATGGTAAGATGAATTTCCTACGCCGCTTTGTACCCAATCTTGTTGAGCACCTAAGAGATATGACGAACATGCTTAAGAAGGAAAACCAAGTGAAATGGACAGAAGAGACTATAAAATATTTCAATTTGGTCAAATTGGCTCTTTCCTCAGCTCCAATTCTAGTCAGTACGGACTACACTCAGGATTTCATATTGTTTTCATTTGCTTCTAAGCATACTATGGCAGCGATGTTATTGCAGAAGAGAGATGATCATGAAAGACCCACTGCATTCTTCGACAAAGTTATAAGAGACACAGCTTTAAAGTACAACATAATGAGAAACAAGCCCTCACACTTGTGAAGGCATTGAAACATTTTCGGGTGTATATTCTACATTCTCACATTTTGGCCTATGTTCCTAACGCTGTTGTAAAAGATGTTTTAGTGTAGACCGATCTGGAAGGAAGAAGAGGCAAGTGGATTGCAGCGTTGCTGGAATATGATGTGGAAATAAAGCCCACAAAGTTGGTGAAAGGACAGGGATTGGTGAAGCTAATGGCGGAATCAAACTTGCATGCCTTGGACATAAATCTAATCACTGCTATGTCTGATGAGAATGAGGAAGAATCATCAATTCAAGTATTGGAAATTTTTACTCTTTCTCCATGGTATTCAGATATCATATATGTGCTCAAACATTTGTCACCAACGCCCGACATGACTAGAAACAAACGAGAACACTCAAGTTGAAGGCTGCCAAGTTTTTCATTCTTAATTTTGCACTATATTGGAAAGATCCCAGTGGCGTCTTGTTAAATTGTTTGGTGGAAAAGGAAGAAAAGAAGGTCATGGAGGACTGCCACCAAGGAGACTGCGGTGGTCACCTTTTTTGGAAGTCAACGACAAACAACATTTTGAGAGCAGGGTATTATTGGCCGACATTGTTTGCTGATGTATATAAGATGGTCAAGCACTGTCATAAGTGTCAGATTTTCAAAGAGAAGCGGAAGTTACAGCCTCTACCACTCAAGCCCATAGAAGTGAGTGCCCCTTTTCAGCAATGGGGATTGGATTTCATTGGCGAAATTCATCCTGCTTCTTCTGAACAACATAGATGGATCCTCACAACCACAGATTACTTCACAAAATGGATTGAGGAAAGTCCCACCAAACAAGCTACAAATGCGGTAATCATTTCTTTCCTTGAAAATAATATCTTATCTCACTTTGGTTGCCCGAATAAGCTAATCACTGATAACGAAATAGCTTTCAAACAAAAAAGGATGGTAGAGTTTTGTCATAAATATCACATCATTTTGGGTCACTCAACTGCCTATCATCCACAAGGCAATGGATTGGTGGAATCTTCAAACAAATCATTGGTCAACATAATCAAGAAACTGCTGGAAATGAATAAGAAGAGCTGACATAAGAGGTTGGTAAATGCACTTTGGGCAGATCAGGTCAGTCAAAAGAAATCCATAGGTACGTCACCGCTTGAGCTGTTTTATGGAGTTGATACAGTATTTCCTACCTCTCTCGCTGCCCCGGTAGTCAAACTTCTTTAGGAGGCTAGCAGTGAATAAGATCCCATGTAGAGAAGGTTGAATCAAATGGTCGACTTGCAGCAGACCAGAGAAGAAGTTTTCAAGAACACATCCAAATTGCAAGAGAAAATCAAGAAAATTTATGACAAAAAGGTAAAGGAGGATAACTTTCAGGTGGATGATGTGGTGCTGAAGTGGGATGCAAGGAATGAGGAGAAAGGCAAGCATGGTAAGTTTGAGAACCTCTGGAAAGGTCCTTTCAAGATTGCAGCATATCAGGGGTAGAATGCCTTTCTTCTAAAGGAAATGAATGGGGAAGATTGTCCAGGAGGGCTAATCAATGGTTGGATGCTCAAGTGGTACCATTTCTAAGTTGTTAATGCTGCTTCCACTGTCACTATAAATACCATTTTATTTCAGTTTAGTTAGAGTTGATTAAGTTAGCCTTTAAATCATTTCAATGTCAAGTTTGAGTCAGTTTTTTGGTCATTTCTATTTCATAAATGAGTCAAAGTCCTATGTTATTTATCAAAATGATGACTCCATAGCCCAATGGACAAAGGCACTGTCTATCCAAGGAGCTACCATCCCCCATTGGAGCCAATGTTAGAGTCGGTCTGGTCAATCCTCCGTGAGAGATCAAAACTTTTTATGCATTTTATGTTTAGGTACCCCGCTCCATTGACCTAGATGAATTTCACTAGGGGCATGCCATAATCTGATGGAGAAGGTCATGGTAGTCTTTCCCCCTCATGTCTGGCTCCTGCTGGCTCAGGTACTTTGTCAATAATCATCAAAGTCCATGACAGTCAAGGTCTGGTCCTTTAAAGGACAAAAGTCATTTTCTATGTCTAGGTTTAGGGATTCATCAACTTGGTCTTGAACATGTCGAGTAAATCCATGCAGGCCAGAGTGAGGCCCTTACACAGTCATGGTTCAGAGAGCTTCATCATCATGTGGATAGACTTCGACTCTTCTTCAAAACTTTGTTTTGAAGAAAAGTCAAACAATGTTATTTATGACAATATTTTCAAAACATTCGTTAGTTGATTTCTTCAGATGCATTCATGGTCTCTGTGGCCAAATGTCTTGGCATGCAATCATTGCAAAAAGTGCTGAAAATTTCATCATTTGAGCTAAAATTTCAAAGGGAAAGTGAAAATCAGTGTGTTTCAAAGTCAGTGAAAAAGTGCCAAACACAACATTAGAAAAATGGGTTTTCAAGGAAGCAAAAATTAAACTCATCTCTTCCAAGGCTATATATACATGTTTTCATCCAAATCAAAGGCATTGTGCTATTACAAGCCTTGGAGAAATGTTACAAAGGTGTCAGTGTGCAATTGTGAGTGTTTGAGTGAGTTGGAGGAGGTTTTATAGGGCGCGACGCATATACCTAGGAGCACAGTGCACACAGAGGGAACGTCACACACAGAGTCTGCCCGCAGTTCAATTTTTCTAAAGGCACGACACATACCCAAGGCACGGTGCACTGGGCTTTGTGCGCAGTACACATAGACAAAGGGCCGAAACAAGTGCCCAATCACTTCCAAATTTTGGTGAAGCCTATCAAATTGAGAGGTAGGCCTTATAACATCCCTTGCTCATCAAATTTTGTCAATGATATGGTGTTTACAGAGATGTTTGAATGCCACCAAAATGGATAAAATCAACCAGAAGAAATCACCATGAACCATGATGGCTATGGTTGTTAAATGTGTTGTTAGTGCCAAGGTTTCATTCCACCCACCATTTTCCCCTCACCTATCATTTTTCCCATCCTCCCTCTCTCATTTTTCCTAAAATCCATGCCCTAAACTACTACCAAACCCTCTCCCCTATCCCTCCACTATTTGGTCAACATGACACCCCAAACTCCTCCCATATCCCTAACAAATTTCTCCCTATAACCCCTATTCCCATTACATCACTCCCTTCCTAATACTCCATGCTTCATTTTTCCCCTTGGTGACAGATATCACAAAGGCACCCAGCCTCACACCATCATCAAAAGGTAGCCTAATCATAGTCCACATTGCAGTCATGACATCACAACATTCATCAAAGTATGAGATGGAGACACATAGTGACTCATCCTCAGAAGAGCAGGCTCCCAGGAGACACCACAAGAGTGGCAAACATGTCAGGGATGAACCCACTACCCTCACTGAATTACAAGCATGCCCTCTTGCCATGTCATGCTTCCAACACCTATCATGTTTTGAATTTTTTCCAAGGGTGGCAAATGTTAGAGTTCATCATGAGCTAGCCCGTGTATTTGTGCTTCATCTACATGGAGGTCAGTCTATCTTGGCTGGGGTCACTTTCACATTGACACCCGAAGCTATATCAGTGGTAACAGGTATACCAAATGTTGGAGAATAGTGGCATAAGAAGAAGAAGGTGGATAGGAAACACTATGAGCCTTACATCAAGGCTATATTCTTGAGTCAGCTCATAAGAGTCTTTCCCTTCAGATACTTGAAATATGAGTATGCTCCACTCATGAGATTGATCATGAAATACTTCAGTTGTGAGGCGAGGTTCTCTCGACTATATACCTATCACATCCGGTTTCTCATGCACTTTACCAGGGTGAGGATGATGAACCTCCTATTTTTCATATGCAGGAACATAGAGAGGATGAACACCTTCATCCTACATAAGACCCCTCAGCAGTAGCTTAACAGTGTGTTTCACTTTGCTCTTATCCGAATTTTGGTAGATCATCAGTTGGGATTGCAGGGCATTACTTGCAAGGACTTCATCTCCCATGATTTCTTTAGCACATCACAGGTACTATTAGAGCCAAAGCAAGAGATGGGTGGTCCTTCTCATCAGCATGAGCACCATGAGGCCACTACCATGCCAATTTTTGTTACATATCCGAGAGGCAGTAGGAACTTGTTTGCAGCAGTAAAGCGAGTGTTATCTCCACCCAGGGTGGAAGGGACCTCACTTCCGGAATCGGTGACACAGGTACTGGAAAAGGGCAAGAAGCCTGTGCATGATGAGGGGCCATCAAGTGTGCAGGAGACCGATGTCATCTTCATTTAGGATGGTGAGGCAGAGACAAAAAATACCAAACATAGGATGACCGTTCAGGAGCAGGACTCAGAGATCCAAGATTTGATACTCAATCTGGAGAGGTCCAGATGGATCATCAAGTATCTGGATCAGAGGAACAAGTAGCTTGAGGACTAGCAAGCAATCATGGAGCTGCAAAGCATCCGTGAGAATCGACAAGCTGCCCAGCGGAGGAGGATCGAGCTCACTACCTTGGAGCAAGAGATCAACAACGACCGTGACTCTTGGTTAGAGCAGGTCAATCTATGCCTGGAGAGACTGCTGAAGAAGGAAAACAGGGATAAAAGCATATTGAGGAGGATGGCTTGTCATTATAGGGCACGAAACATGAGTGCAAAGGCCAGAATAAGGATCTTGAAGGCTAAACTAAGCAGAGCAACAAAAGAGGCAAAAGAGGAAGATCAACTTTGAATATTGGCTGAAGCTTTTGTGGCCCAAAATAGTGCCTCTTAGAGAACCTCTAGCCCAGATTTCAAGAAATTTGGGACAATTTTGGTCACATGGGGATTTTTTGGCACAAACACAGGTTTTTTCTCTATACGCGCTGCGCCACCAGCACGACGCGTAGGATTGGGAGCTCCAAATGAGAAATGGTTTGCATTTTTGGATTCAGCAGGAAAAACATTGACTACTGGCACTCGGGCAAGAAATTTTGGCATGATTTGAGTCTCTAGGAGGTCAAAAACACCCAAAAAATGGCCTCATTGCCCCTATTTTGGCACACAGGAAGAAGTCTTGGGAGAATGAATATTTGGAGGGTTAAATGAGCTCCAAATTCAAACATTCCACTTGGGTTAGAAAGTATATAGGCCAGGCTTTCTAACAAGCACACTTGGGCACATTCTAGACTCCTGCAAATGCCTCAAAACTGGCCTCGAAGCGGTGCGGCGCATATAGAAAAGGGTGCGGCACATATAGGAAAAAAGGCCCAAATTGCCTCTGTTTCGCGAAATTTCGCTTCGTGACTTTTGATAAGTGGGCCCCCTCATATACACTTCATTTTTCAGCACCAAAGGTAGCATTTCAAGTATTTTCACTCCATATGGGCATCTATCCAAGTGGCAAAGGAAGGAAAAGTGTCACCCAAGCCATTTGTCATGTTTGTGGCGTTGCACCTGTAGCTGATGTTTGGCTCTCCACCTTCATTTTGTAATGATTCGAGTAACTCCCCAACCCTTGGGCATTCTATCTCTTCATGGCACATTCTATATATTGTATGCAAACCATTTGCAAAGGGTTGGTTGGCTTGTAACTTCTGGGAGACTGTGGGAAAGAAATTTTGTTTCTCCATTGTATATTTTTTACAGAGGATTAATGAAAGGCAATGGCTCTGTTTCATGAGATTGATTTGATTGTGAGTGTACCAAATGTGTCTCTTATGTTTCATATGTATCTTTTTATGTTTCATAGTTCATTTCATATTCATTTCCAGTGAAGTTTTCTGAGTTAGATAAGGTAGAATTCAATTTTATTGCTCTGCCTGTGGGAAAATTTCATGTTCATTGTTCTTCTTCTATTGAAAAGGATTCATGTTTCCCATGCCCTTTTCACCCTCATAAGCAGTCTATCCATTCCGTGTTGCTTCAAACTAAATTGCTAGACTCTCCACCTATCTTGCCTCACGAAGTAATCTGTGTCTTTATATTAAATTCTCTGTTCTTTGAGGTCGATTGATCCCATACCATCCCAGAAACACAGTCATTCATAAAAATCACTTCTTGTATCCATATTCACTTACTAGCCTAAGATAAATATTTCGTTGTAAGTCATCTCAGGCCATTTCGTTTATCTATTCACTGAGTGTGACTTGGAGAGAGCCCTCTCCTGTTCTGGTCGGGCTAGCTGCCAGACTGAGCGTGGTTTGTGGTTACCCTGATTTCTGCCTTCCTTCAGCCTAAGGTGGATTTAGGTGCTAACACCAATAACAAAGATATCTTTAGTAACTTGGAGGAGAAGGATCTTAAGATGCATATCAAGATGGGTGATGATGGGAAGTATAGTGCAACTGACATTGATACAATTACCTTTCAGAGGGACTATGGTTCTCCCCCCACTTTGTGAGATGTTATGTATGTTATGGGTTTGAAGAAGAACTCAATTTTTGTTGCCATGTTTGGGGATAGAGGCTATGATGTGATATTTAGTAAGGGAAAGGCATTCCTTTGTCACATAGTCATGGGATAGGTGAATTGGATAGTGGTTCAAGCAAAGAACCTCTACAAATTGGAAGTAGAAGATTGTGTTTCTTTGAGCACTAAAGAAGAGAAGGTGCAGAGTCAAGACATCAGTGAGTTGTGGCACAAGAGATTGGATCACTTAGATCATGGTTCCTTAAAGATCTTGAATAAAATTTCTACAGGGCTTCCCAAGGGTACACCAGAGCATAGAGACACATGTAAAGGGTATACATTGGGGAAGTACACCAAAGCATCCTTTAATGAAAAATAAAGTTGAGCACAAGCGATCCTTGGTCGAGTTCACTCAGATTTGTGTGGACCATTCTCAACAGCATCCATGGCCAAGCATAGGTGTTATGTAATATTTTTTGATGTTTTTCTCATAAGTGTTTAATTTTATTCAAGAAGAAGAAATATCAGGTTTTCGCTAAGTTTTGTGAATTTAAAGCACTTGTCAAGAAAGATATTGGCAAGAAAGTTAAATCTCTTAGAAGTGATAATGGTGGATAATATGTGTCGAATGAGTTCAAAAACTTTTGTGCATGAGAAGCCATTCGATGGGAGTTAATAGCAGCTCATAACCCACAGTAGAATGGGGCGGCTAAAAGGAAGAACAAAAGTATTGTGAGAGTGGCACGAGTGATGTTGTGTGATCAAGGCCGACCATTACACTTATGAGCTAAAGCATGCAACACAATTATTTATTTGCAGAACAAAAGCCCTTATCGAATTCTTAGGATGAGTACACTGGAAGAGGATTTTTTGGGGAAGAAACCAGATGTGGCACACTTCAAGATCTTTGGTTCATCAATTTACTGCCATGTTACTAAAGATGCATAGAAAAAGATAGATCTAATAACCGATTTGGTCATGGTTTTGGGCTACACTGATACACCTCACAACTATTGGGTGTACCTTCCAACCAACAAGATGATAGTGGTTCATAGAGATGTGAAGTTCGATGAAGAGAAGTCTGTGAGATGTTCCCTTGAGAGGGAGCTTCAGATACATGAGTTTTAGAAGCTTTTAGCTCCAAAGGAGGAACCTTAGGATGATGTGCATCAACCACATGCAGAGGAGAAATGAGTGGAAACACCCACTCATGCATAGTCTTCTAGAGATGGGAAAAAGCACACCATAGAGGTTGATATGTTATTGTATGATGCTATAGAGAATGTGGGAGAACCCACATCACAGTGCAGGTAGAGGAGGTCACCAAAGAGGTACATTGGATAGATGGCTCTAATGAGAGGGAATGTAGATATTGATCCATCCTCTTTTGAGGAAGTAATGTAGAAACCTATTTGGGTTGATGCCATGGTTAAGGAGTATGACTCCATTATCAGGAACAATGTTTGGGAAGTGGTCCCAAGACCAGAAGACAAGTCAGTGGTGAGTTCCATATGAATTTACAAGGTAAAGAAGTAGATGATGGTAGTGTGTAGAAAAACAAGGTTAGGTTCATGGTCATAGGGTTCTCTCAAGTGGAGGGGATTGATTATGATGAGACTTTCTCTCATATGGATGTAATGACAAAATTCCTCAATGGCATACTTGAGGAATAAGTGTATATTGAGTAGCCTGAAGGATTTGAGACCTTCAACCGAGAGTCACATGTGTGCAGACTCAAGTGAGTGTTGTATGGACTAAAACAAGCACCCTTTGCTTGGTACACTAGGATCGATATCTATTTCACTGGGTTGGGCTTCACCAAAAGTGAAGCAGATGCAAACCTTTTTCCATATTGTGGTTTAAGGTAAATTTTTGATTATTGTTTTATATGTTGACGATTTGGTTTTAATAGGTGATGATAAGCTAATCAAGTCTTGCAAAGAGTGTAATGAAACCAACTCACAAAAAGATAGAAAAGATATATCAACGCCTTAGAAATCAGCCTCTTCGAGGGGACAACCTCCTTTACATTACACAAATGAAAAATTCTTGGATTATACAAATGACAAGACCTCCTTTATATATATATATATATGAGTCTAAGGTGTCATAATGTAATCAGAGTCGACATAACAATAATAATATAAGGGCACAACAATAACAATAGTGGGCTTCTATGGGGCACAATAATAACAATATGGGGACTACATGGGCACAACAATATAATAACGGCAGTAAGGGGTTACAATAGTAGTATACAGACCTAACATGCCCCTCTCCTTAAAAAACTGTTTTCCTCAATGCTTGAGTAGTTTTGGATGCTTCTGTATAAAATTCTCATCCTCCCATGTGGAATCTTTAGCGGGTAAGTCCATCCACTTGATGAGATACTCTGAAATTGATCAATTTCATAGCTGTTAGGTTCTTGTTTCCGTGACTGCTTCAGGTTCCAAGATGATCTTTCCTTCCTCATCAATTTCTGACAATATTGTTTGAACTGGGAGATTGTCACATATAAACTTCTTTAAGCATGAAACATGGAAAACTGAGGGAAGTTAAGAGGATGCAAGAAGCTCTAATTTGTATGTGATATTACCAATATTTTATAGCACCTTGTAAGGACCATAGTACTTTGGTGATAATTTATTATCCTTCTTAGCTTGCTTGAGGGGAATTTGTTTGTATGGTTGTATTCGTAAAAATACACAGTCTCCTATATCAAAACTTCTTTCATTTCAATGTTGATTTTCCTATTATTTCATTTGATTATGTGCCAAAGTGAGGTTATCCTTTAAGGGTTAGAGAACATATTGTTGTTGAGGCTCTACCTTAACACCTTCATGAGATACAATATGACCCAATTATGCCACCTCTTGTACTCCAAAGAAACATTTAGAGTTTTTCCATATAATTGATTCTCATCCAATAGTTTGAGCACTCTATCAACATGTTGAACATGATCCTTCCAATACTTGTTGTCGATTAGTATATCATCAAAAAATACTAACATAAATTTTCTAAGGAAGGGTTTGAAAATGGAATTCATAAAACGTTGAAATGTAGAAGGTGCATTGGTAAGGCCAAAAGGCATGACCAAAAATTCATAATGACCCTCATGAGTTTTAAATGTTGTTTTCGAAATGTCTTCAGTCTTCTTTTTGATTTGATGATATCCTACATGAAGGTCCAACTTGCTGAAGTAAATTTCTCCATGCAATTCATCCAATAATTCATCAATGAGAGGAATGGGAAATTTATGTTTAATAGTTAGCTTGTTTATCTCTCTATAATCCAAACTCATGTGCCATGATCCATCCTTCTTTTGCACCAATACTACTGTAGCAAAGAAAGAACTTTGACTAGGTTGAATTATACCAGCCTCTAGCGTTTCTTCAACCATACATTCGATTTCACTCTTTTGTGCAAAGGGATATCTCTAAGGCCTGATATTTGGAGGAACACTTCCTAGAAAATGAATAGCATGATCATGATCACACATAGGTGGGAAGCCTTTGGGAGTCTCAAATACCTTGGAATGAGTGTCCAAGACTTTTTGGATATCTGGAGAAATAGACAATTTCAATGTGGGAACCTCTAGCGAACATAATAGTGCAATTACACCACGTTGTTCTTCATTTAGAGCCTTTGTCATGTTTTTAGAGTTGATTATATTTCCCGGTTTCCTTGTGATACCCCTTAATTCAAATTCCTTTCCTTCTGAAAAAAAAATTCAAGAAGAGCTCTTGAAAATTAAAAGTTATCATACCCAAAGATTGTAGCCATTGGACGCCTAATACAACATAAGCACCACCCATTTTAATGGAAAGAATTGGACTATTCAAAACATATTCTCCCATGCATAGCTTGATATTATGGCACTTTTCAGAGCACTTTATGGTTCTTCCATTTTCAACCATCACTTGATACTCTGGTGTTGGATATAGGAAGAAATTCAATTCCTTCGCTATCTTACAATGAATAAAATTATGGGTACTGCCTAAATCAATCAACACTATTACCTTTTTGTTATTGATATGTCCTTCTATCTTGATAGTTTGAGGAGTGGTAATTCCTGCCAATGCATTACAATATATTGTTAGATTCATTTCTTGAAGCTCGATGTGATCTTTCACTTCTTGAACCTTTTCCTTCTTGATATGTCCTTATATCTTGTGAGTTTGAGGAGTGGTAATTCTTACCAATGATTTACAAGATATGATCAGATTCATTTCTTCTTTCTTTGGGGTTGGTTCTTGGCTTATATCCTCTTCTTTTGATGTTTCTTGATCCTTTTCTTCCTCCTCTTCATAATCTATGTAAAATAATTTCTTCTTAGCACACTTATGACCTTTAGTGTATTTTCTATCACAGATGTAACAAAGCCCTTTTTCTCTTTTTTTCTTCCACTTGTTGTGGTGTAAACCTTGTAGGTTGTGGAAGGCTAGGAGTACAAACACTTCCATATTGATAGTTTTGAGTGGTAGGATTCCTTGTTTCCATAATTTCACTTTCAATTTTTCTTGCCAACATGAATGTCTTCTCCAATGAATCAGGTTCCCAAAGATGAACCTCATATTGAATGATATCCTTTAAAGTCCCTGTGAAGACATCTATCTTTTGTTTCTCTGGAATATCATTTACCCTTATATTCAATTTTTGGAATTCCTCAATGTGCACTACCATTGAACCCTTTTGTTTGAGATTCATCAACTGGCTAAAGAAGGTGTTTCTCTTTGTATCCTCATAATGTGCTATCATTTCCTCCATGAAAATTGAACAAGTGACAAGTAGTTTGCGAGAAAAAGGGCCTTTATACCATAAAAATTGATTCAATTATAAATATAAACATGCAATCTATACCTTTTGTAACATTTGTACATCATGTATATCAAAATATTGTCCCATCTGTAGTATCCAATTTAATGGATCCTTGTGATCAAACTTCTTCATATCACCTTTTCTTTATTTTAAGATCTCGATCTTGAAACGATTGTAAATTTGTAATTTTGGATCTTCGTGGTCTGAAATTGTGACTTGCAATAGCCCTCTGTGTTCTCTTTCCAATGCCACTAGTCTGATCGAAATTGGATTCTCCAAGAAAGAGTTATGCCCAATCTCCCAAGATGACCTACTTATATACTTTTTCTGTAGAGAAAACTTGTACGAAGTGTCATGTGTTACTGTTTCAACCTTCAAAGCCGAAAATAATACACATAAAAGTAAAGTCTGTCCTCTTTATATAACTTCTTACAAAATTTCAATCTGATACTCACAGATAAAGTTATGATGATTTTCCCTAGGTCAAATGTTTTGGATGTAATTCAGGAGCCTACCGAGACCCTAAATGTATTGGATTGTATCTCCAAAAATATAGCGAAACAAGATCTGAAATTTGGACCCAACTTCACCATGACTTCGAGTCAAATTGGTTTTAATTTTAGAGTCTGAACCTTTCTAGAAAACAAATTATAGCAAAAATTCCATGATGACCTATTTGAGATGGAATTTTGGAACTTGCCAAAACCCTAACTTCCTCAGATCATATCTCTGAAAATATAGTGTGACAAGATCTGAAATGTGGATCCAAAGTTCAGAATGATTTCGGCTCAAATGGATTTTTTTTAGCTTCTGAAACTTCGTACAAGAAAAGTTATATAAAAAATTCCACAATGACCTATTTGGAGTAGCGAAGCCCTAGAATCCAAAGCTTTGATACCAAATGTTATGAAACCGACTCACGAAAAGGTAGAAAATAGAGATGAACACCTTATAAATCAACCTCTTCAAGGGGGCAACCTCCTTTGCATTACACAAATGAAAAATTCTTAGATGATACAAATGACAAGCCTCCTTTCTATATATAGGAGTTTAAGGGGTCATAATGAAATCAAAGCTGACATAACAATAATAATGTAAGGGAACAACAATAACAATAGTGGGTTTCTATGGGGCATGATAATAACAATATGGGGACTACATGGGCACAAAAATATAATAATGGGGTTTCACTAATAATAATAATGGGTTACACTAGTAGTATAGGGACCTAAAAAAGAGGAACTTGAAAGAGAGTTTTAAATGAAGGACTTGGGGCTCTTGCATGACTTTCTGGGGATGGAAGTATGGGAAGGATATGAGCAACAATTTCTCTCTCAGGGAAAGTATGCCAATCAGATACAAAAGAAATTCCACATGGAGAGTAGTAAACCCATGGAGACTCCTCTAGTTATTAATTGGAGGAAGGAGGATGCTACTTTCGATGAAGTAGTGGAGGCTACTATTTATAGACAGCTTGTCGGTTCACACATGTATTTGGTGAACACACAGTGAGACATGTGTTGTTGTTAACAATATCAGTCAAGTGATGGTTAAGTTGATAAAACTGTATTGGAAAGTAGCTAAACATGTGCTGAGATACCTCATAGGCACCACTCAATTTGGTCTTTGGTATAGACAGACAGAAGTAGTGAATCTTCAAGGCTTCACTGATGCAGATCAGGTGTGATATTTAGTATTGGGTCAACAACTATTCCTTGGTACAATGGAAAACAAAGACCAGTTGCACTCAGTTCAATAGAAGAAGAGTACATGGCTGCTAGTCAAGAAACTTGTGAGGCTATCTCGATGAGGAATATTTTGGTTTGTTTGTTTGGTTAGCAAATGGATCTAACAATGATTTACTGTGAGAATCAAAGTTGTATCAAACTCTCTGAGAATCTAGTTATTCATGATCGATATAAGCATATTAATATTCAGTATCACCATCTTCGAGAGTGTGTGAAAAGGAGAATCATGTTGCTGGAGTACATTCCCATAGAGGATCAAGATGCAAATATTTTGACAATGGCCTTGTCAAGATGCAAATTCAAGTTTCACAGAGGTAGGATTAGGGTAGCAGATAATCCCTTTACTGTTGAGAGGGAGTGTTAAAAATAGCAACAAGGAATCCTAATATAATTTTTCCTAGAATTAAATTAGGAATTAAATCGAAATTATATTCTCCTGGCAACTTGTAATGGTTAACTAAGTCAAGTTGACTTAGTTGACTCAGTAAATTTTATTTGGAAGTCTATCTAGGTTCATGTAGAGTGATTCCTAAATTTTAAGGGTTTAGGTTGAGTTATTTTGAGTTGTAGTTAATTAACTCAACCTCACTGAGCTATATTTAGTCAAAATAGTTCAAACAATTGGAGGAACTAGTAGGAGGTCTAGTAGTGCGGAACAGTTTCAGTGGAGCTTCACTGCTCCACTAGTTAACTGAATATTCACTCATAAATAACTCATGCATGCCAGTTCAGAGGAAGAACCAGTTGAGATTAGAGTTAAAGGAAAGTGTACTATCATTTGTATAATTTTTCAAGTTGTACAGATGGTGCATGCAATTAGTAGAAGGCTTATGATGGATTGCACGATTTTAGTGAGGGATTTTCCTAATTAAATATGAGATCATTATCTCAGGAATTACGCAAGGAAGTAGGGACTTGGAAAGAAACAAAATTGGCTAAGTGTTCGATTGAGCTGGTTTGTGAAGCAAAGAGATAGGTTGTACTTGTGCGGGAATTTTTTGGGTTGAAAAAACATTGTATTTCTTCTCAAATCTTCTAGTTAATGAAATATAGATAGTTGGGGTTTTGGGTAGTTGCTTTCCATGGAAAATTATTATGTTATGTGTGATTGTGATTCTTCCTTTTCTACTTAGTGTTTTCATCAATCAATCTTTTTTTTCCACTGATGAGTAGAGTATATTCAAGTCTTTTGTTCTAACATATTACATAAGCAGTTTGAATCTACAAGTAAAAATCTACAAGCTTTGGTTGAGAAGTATACAAGAAAGAAGTTTAAGTGTATTAGATCAAACAATGAAGGTGAATCTTGTAGAAATGTGTTTGATAACTATTGTTTAGAGCATGGGATTTGCAGAGAGAAGATAGTTCTAGGAACACCATAGGAAAATAGTGTGTCAAACAGGATGAACGGGACAATCATGGAGTGCACAAGGTGCATGAGATTGCATGCAATATTTTCCTTACAATTTTGGGTAGATGTTGTAGATATTTTTGTTTATATAATAAATAGAGGGCTTTCAAGTTCCTTGGATGGTGGTATTCTAGAGGAGGCATGGGCATGTAGAAAGGTAAACTGCTTATTTTTAAAGACCTTTGATTGTGAAGCCTTTGTCCACATTAATAAAGAAAATAGAACAAATATTTAGGAAAAAACAATGAAATGCACCTTTATTGGATATGGCATTAATGATTTTGGTTATTGAGTATATGAATATGAAAATCACAAAGCCATTAGGAGCAGCGATTTAATATTCAATTGAAATGTCTTGTATAAGGATAATATGTGGGAAAAGAAATGGGAAAAGGAAAACAAAGAACATAAAGTGCTTGATGAGATCACGAAAAAAGTAAAGGTGCCTAAAAATCATAATGATTAGCAACCACAACAACCAAAGGCACCTCAAACACCTAAAAGTGTTGTTAGAATATATACTAAGATAATTAGCTCCCTTAATGATACTCAACCTCATTATATTATGTATTTTTTACTAATTCTAGTGAATGGGAAAGATAGCAAGAATCAATGCAGGTAGAAACCAGGGAGAAATGGGAGCAGACCATGGAACAAGTGATGGACTCCTTCATGCATAACCATAATTTTGACTTAGTCAAGTTTCCCTTCAAGGGGTGGATGATTTGATGGTAGAAGTTATGTTAATGTAGGGTGTTTTTCCCTGGAAGGAAACCCTTGCTTTATATGAGGGAATTGTATTACGGTTGTGCATGATTATTTCTATGAGAGAGAGAGGAGGTTGAGTCAGAATGATGATAAAATTATAGTGGATACGTTATAGGTTGTATCTCTTCATTTTTGTGGATAATATAAAAGGAATGACTGGTTGTTTTTTTGTGGACATAGCCCAAATTGGACGAACCAAGTATATTTGTGTCTCTCTTGTTTTATATGTTTATGTATTTGTGTTTATACAATATGTTTGTATTTGATTGCTCCATTAATTAATTTCTAACAACTAGTATCAAAGTCGAAGGTTTATTTGGTTGATAAACTCTTAGGAGAGAAGGGTTCCTAGTTCAAGTGGGAATAATGGTGGAAGATTTTAGTTTTAGGGTCGATAAATTTAACTACCAAAACTATGAGATGTGGAAGATGTAGATCAAATATTTCCTGTATTTAAAGATCTATACCTACCATTGAGTAGAAAATCAAAGTATATGATGAGTATTACAGATGTAAAATGGGAGATTATCGATAGAAAGGCACAAGGAATAATACAGTTGTGTTTGGCAGTGTTTGTTGCATTTAGAATTTCAAAGGAAAAGACAAAAAAAGGTTTAGTGAAGACATTCACAAAACTATATGAAACGCCCTCAGCCTCAAATAAGGTATTTATTTTGAAGCATCTATTTAATATGAATATGTTAGAAGTAGATCTATTGCTAATTATTTAGATGAATTTAACATGGTTACTAGTTAGATAATTTTTGTAGGGGTAAATTTTGATGATGAAGTTAGGGCTCTGTTATTTGTGTGCACATTTCTAGAAAGTTGGAATGGCCTGGTTATGGCTTTTAGTAACTTTGTCTTTGGATCTAGTACTTTAAAGTTTGATGATGTTGTTGGTGCCATCCTTAGTAAGGAAATATGATGGAAAAGCTTCGGTGAGACATCTGGTAATTCTTTGACTATAGAGACAAGGGGGAGAAAAATGGAAAGAGGAAGAAGCCTAATAAATAGCAATAAGTCAAGAAAAGGCAGATCCAAATCCAGATCAGGGATTGTTTGCTGCAGCTATGGGAAGAAAGGACACTTGAAGAAAGATTGTGAATATTGGAAGGGAAAAGAAGGTTATGGAAAACAAGATACCAATTATGAATCGAATGTGATAGGTTATGTGTTGCAAGATGCTTTGATTCTTTCCTTAGAGAATATTATTGATGTCTAGGTGGTAGATACAAGGGTCACATTCCCTGTAAAATCATTGGAATGGGTAAGATTTTTATAAATAAACTGAATGAAAACCAATGGTTATTGAAGGAGGTAAGGCATGTTCCAGATCCGAAGAAAAATATAATTTCAACAGGGCAATTGGGAGGTTAAGTTTTTGTAACTACTTTTACAGACAAAACCTAAAAGGTCACTAAAGGAGCCTTGGTAATAGAAGAATCAGAAAACATTGGTACATTATGTTTATGCAATTGTATTGATAATTTGGTTAATGCTTTAACCTCCATAGCAAAAAATATAGCACTCTAGCATCATAAGCTCGGGAACATGAGTGAGAAGGGGATACATATTTTTTCACTCAAGAAATTTGTTATGAAACATTTAAATTTGGATTTCTGTGAAAATTTTGTTTATGAAAAATAGAAGAGTGTCATATTTATTAGAGTTGGGAAGGAAAAGAAGAGAAAAAAATTAGATCTTGTGCATATAGATGCATGGGCACATTTTTAGGTATCATCTCTCAGTGGCTCTCACTATTATGTTACTTTTAATGATGATGCAACTAGGAAAACCTGAATTTATTGTGTCCAAAATAAATTTGATGTATTTTATAATTTCAATAAATGGAAATATTTGGTTGAGAATGAGATAGGAAAGAAGTTGAGGTGTCTGAGATCAGAAAATCGAGGTGAACATTGCAACAAAGAGTTTGATAACTACTATTCAGAGTATGGAATTCATAGATGGAAGACATTTCTAGGAACACCACAAGAAAATGGTGTGCCAGAAAGGTTGAATGGGACAATCATGGAGCTTCAAAGGTGCATGAGATTGCATGCAAGATTGCTCTTACAATTTGGGAAGATGTTGTAGATACTATTGTTTATCTAATAAACAAAGGGCCTTCAAGTTCCTTGGATGGTGGTATTCTAGAGGAGGCATGGACAAGTACAAAGGTAAACTATGCATTTTTAAATAGCTTTGGTTTTTTAGCCCTTGTCCACATTAATAAATAAAATACAACAAATATTGAGACAAAATAAAATAAATTTACCTTTATTGGATATGTTGTTAATGCTTTTGGTATCACTTATATTACTATGAAAATCACAAAATCTTTAGGAGAAGGGATGTCATATTCAATGAAAAGGTCTTCTATAAGGATCAGGTGTAGGAAAAGAAAAGGGAAAAGGGAAAAAATGCACAGTGCTTGATGAGATCAAAGAAAAAGTAAGTGTTCCTGAGAATCATAATGATTAGTAGCCACAACTAAAACAACAACCACAGTAGCAACAAGCACCTCAACCACCTAGAAGTGGTGTTAGAAGATATACCAAGATAAGTAGACCACTTGAACAATACTCTCCTTCATTATGTTATGTATTGTTCACTGATTCTAATGAACCAAAAAGATATGAAGAAGCAATGTAGGTAAAAACTAATAAGTGGGAGCAATCCATGGAAGAAGAGATGGACTCCTTGATGCATAACCAGATTTTGGACTTAGTCAAGCTTCCTGCAGGTAAAATAAAATTGCAGAATAAATGGGTTTACAGGTTAAAGGAACAATATGGAGGTAAACAAAGGTATAAGGCTAGACTTGTGCTAATGGGGTTTGCACAAAAGAAACATATAGACATTGATGAATTTTTTTTCTCCTTTTTTTAAAATGACTTCAATCAAAACTATTATAAGTCTAGTGGTAGAAAAGTATTTGCATCTTGAGTAGTTAGATGTAAAGACAACCCTTCTCCATGGATATTGGAGGAAGAAATATATATGCAGAAACCAAAAGGGTATGAGGTCAAAGGGAAGGATGAATTTGTGTGCAAATTGAAGAAGTGGTTGTATGGCTTAAAACAGGTTCCAAGAAAATGGTATCTAAAATTTGAAGGTTTATGTCTGAACAAGGTTATGCTAGATGTCGTTCTGAAAAATCACAAATTAACATTGCCTCAAAGTAAGTACATAGAAAAGGTGTTGGAAATATTTAATATGCAGAATGCAAAACTAGTTAGTACACCTTTGGCTAGCCATTTCAAACTAAGTAAGGAGATGTGTCCCGAGACCTAGGAAGAGATAGATTATATGTGTAAAGTTCCATATGCATTAGCAGTTGGAAGCTTAATGCATGCAATGGTCTACACAATACCTGATATTTCACATGCAGTGAGAGTTGTCAACAAGTATATGAATAATCCTGGGAAAAAGAATTAGATGGTAGTGAAATGGATTCTCTGGTATTTTAGAAGTACAAAAAAATAAGCATTATGATTTGGTGGTTCAAACATTGCTCTATAGGGATATTTTGATGTAGATATGGCAAGTGATAGATATAACATGAGGATCACCATAGGGTATGTGTTTACTATAGGTGGAACAATTGTTAGTTGGGTTTCAAAATTGCAAAACATTGTTGCAATTTCAATAAGGGAAGAAGACTATGTTGCTGCTATAGAGTCTAGTAATGAAATGATTTGGTTATAAAGGTTTATGTATGAATTGGGCAAGTAGCAAGAGATGGGAAGGTTATATAGTGACAACCAGAGTGACGTTCATCCTTCAAATAACTCATTATTTCATTTCAAGACTAAACATATACATCACAAGTACCATTTCATATGGCCAGCGTTGGAAGATGGATAATGTCCATTGAAGCTTTATAAGATATGCACTAGCCAAAATCTTGCAAATATGTTAACAAAAGTTGTAACCAAGGAAAAACTAAGATTCTTCTTAGTTTCAATTGGTATTCAAATATGATGATGAAGATGAAACAGTTAGGTCCAAAGTGGAAGCATTGTCTAGCAAATGAAGCAACGATGAAGTTGCTATAATCACTTCTCCAAGTGGGAGATTGTTGGGTGTGGAGCCTAATTATTTTCTTGATTCAGAGGTCTTGTTTTAGCTAGTTGTATACCCTAATAGGACTATACACCCCTCCATGTGGGGGGTGCGGGGGGGACCTGTCCCCCCCCCCCCCCACATGGGTCTAGGAGGAACCATCCCCAATAGTTGGGGGGTTTGAGAGCTAGCAAGCTATCAGTGGGGGATTAGGGGGAATGCCTCCGACGCTAAAAATAGATGAGATGTTTCCTTGTAAAATATTGTAATTTCATAGTCATATTGAGTCATTCATTATATAAGATAATTGTGATGGTCTGGAAGTAGCGGTTATGTTAATTTAGGGCTTTTTTTCCTATTAGGCAATGCTCAGTTTATATGAGGGAATTGTATTATGGTTGTGTATGGTAATTTCTTAGAGAGAGAGAGAGGAGTTTGTGTGAGAGTGAAGAGGAAATTGCAGCAGATATGTTGTAGGTTGTATATTTTCATTTTTCTAGATAATATAGAAGGAAGGACCAGTTGTTTCTCCATAGATATAGCCCAAATTGGATGAACCAAATATATTTGTGTCTCTCTTGTCTTATCCATTTCTATATTTGTGTTTCTACAATATTTTGTGTATTTCATTGCTTCGTCAATTAAATTTCAACAACTGAGATGGATATGAGATGGGTGAAAAAGATAGCTCCATCCAAGGGTGATATAGGAATGATGTTAGGTAACTGACACAAAAATATGGGTGAGAATTTTGTTCCTTAAATAATAGTTGTACACTTGCCAAAAGAACTTTTGAAAATTGGCTTGGGATGTACAAAGATAGAGATGGGTTCCCCAAGAAAATGATGGCCTATGTGATGTTGTAGGTGGGTTTTTTGTTGTGGGTGGGGGGCCCATTGGCTATTTTGGGTGGGGATTGATGTGGCAGATGGAATGATGTATATGGTCTATTGTAATATGGATGAATGGTAGGTCAAGTGTAGAATTTGGAAGTGCATTCAATTCAATCCAGTTGATAAACAAGAAAGGTGGCCCAAGAGTGGGGGTGGAAATGAGCAAAGAAGAGAAGTATGAGGTTGATCTTATTAGATGTGTGGGTGAAAATGGTTCATGAGCCTAAGATAATGATCATGGATATTCATAGTGTGGAGAGTACTATGAACTAGGTTAATCCATTTGAGTGAGGCTCTATCAACCAATGTGGACATTTACTATGTGTTGATGGAAGGTGATGGTAAGCATGGTTAAGATGGTGGACCCTATGGCTTATTTAAGAGAAATGATGGCATGATATGAAAATCTTTGGAGGAATCCTATCATCCTACGTGAAGAATGATACCTTAAGTGTCAATTAGCATTGGAGGATTGGGCTGATTGAGAAACTCCTAGAAACTTGCAACTTCGAGAGTCAATACCCCAAGTGAAAACATTTTTATGTAATAATATAAAAACTGGAGTGAATTGAAAAAAATGTATTGAAAAGCACAAAAAAGTATACCTGATGGGTACTTTAAACTGTAGGACAACCCCAAAAGTGAAAATGCTTACTAAATGGAACAAAGGGTACGATGTTGTAGATGAACATGTATTGGTCCCAATGTCACTAAAATTTTTGTGAAAGAAGGTCATGGGCTTGGAAAAAGGCTATAGGATGCTTGGGATCATGTGATAGATATAATCATAGGGATTCCCGATGTTGGATGGGTGATGCTAAGGGAGGATGTCATTTTGAGGATGATGTCAGAGGATAGAGTGTGACACTCAGTCCTCGGCTAGGTGGCACTGGCAGTGGCTACCACATGACCGATATTGGATCCAGCATTGGGTGAGGCAGGAGGGCCTCCATCAGGTGGTGTAGAGGGTATTGATCCCCTACCTTAGATATAGGGCTTGCAAGTACCAAGGGAAGCACACATTATGAGGATTCTCCCCCTTTTTAGATGACTCATTTTTTACTTTGCATTTTATTGATGTATATGTTTATTATGCTTTATATGTCTCGATGATGATATATATGTGATGTGTGATAATCTAGGATTTTATTAGCAATGCATTCAACCGCATGATTTTTATTTCTTGGTATATGTGAAAATGTGATATGATCAAAACCACATGCTAACCTCTATGCATGCAAGTATTTCCGAAAAAGTCAAGGGTCACATACCTTGAAGGTTTTTTTTAGCTATGAGACAATGAGCCGAGAATCAAGGAAAATGTGTTCATGACTGATACCTAATTGGGTGACATCAACCAATATGCCTATGATGACATCGCATTCAACTTGATTATTAGTTGTTGACCTAATGCATAGGTCATTCTGTTGGAGAACCATCTTATCAAGAGAGTATATGGCCGAGGCTACTACAACAAGATATTTTGGCCATCAAGAAGCATTGTCAACGATCTATCTATGACATAGAATGAAAGTATGGATTTTAGAATACATCCATGAAGAGGTTATCATCATAAAAATAAGTCAAGGTGCATGTTTCTATATCATAAGGCTTAAGTGAGGGTTATGGGAATAATTTTTTTAGTTAGAGCCTGTTGATGGGGCCTTTGAGACGTGTCCCATTAGGCTCTGCCAACATGTAGGCACCTTTTAGTAGACAATGTTTGATGATGTAAGGTCCTTTCCATAAGGTCTTTAACTTAACTATTCCTAGTGCTTCCTTGGAAACATTATACCGAAGTACAATATATCCTTCATTAAATGTGTGAGAGGTTACATTATGCTCAAAAGAGACTTTGGTTCTATTTTTATGGGTTTTGTTGTGTTGGAGGGATTCACACCGAGTTTCATTGATGTATTCCAGTTGGAGAGGCCATTGTTCTAGGGGTGAAGTTTTTGGGAGAAGCTCTATGGTAGTGCATAGGGTAGGAATATCGCACTCTATTGGGAGCACAAATATGACACCATAAACTAGGTGGAAATGAGTAAAGCCTATACATTATTTTACCAATGTGTGGTATGCCCTAAAGGTGTAAAAGAGCATGTGATTCCAGTTGGTTTTGTGCTTGTTCACCATCCACTGTAACATCGTCTTGAGGACTTTGTTGACAACTTCTAATTTTCCATTAGACTAGGGGTAGTATGGGGAAGAAAACTCATGTGAGAAGCTAAGGAGCTTTGATAATTATTGGAAAATCTCATTCTTAAAGTGTTTATCATGGTCTAAGAGTAACTCCTTCAGAACGCCAAACAATGTGATGACATGGCTAAAGAAAAAATATGGTAGTGGTATCAACAGTGTTGTTAAATGTGAGCATGGCTTCGACCCACTTGGTAAAGTAGTTGACAATGACACTATATAGTTGTGGCGATTTTGGGATGGCAGGTTGCAAGTAATGAAGTCAATTTCCAATTTCCATAAGGGACCTGCAACGATAACTAGATGTAGAGTTGTTGGGGGAGCTCAAGATGTGTGGTCATATCTTTGACAATGTTCACAACTTTTGACTGGTTGAATACAGTTGTGGAAAAGGGTGGACCAAAAGTAGCTAGTGTTGAAAAACGTGTAACTAGGCTCAGTCTTCATAAATATAAAATGTACTTTTGATTCTTATATATTTTAAAATGAAATAAAAAATATTGTTATTATTTTTGGAGCATAGGTTTCATGCTCAAGGTCTTTTATTTTAGAGTTCAAGCACCCATTTAATGCTTCTACAGTTTGTCCTAGGTCAAGTAGTAAAAAGAGTCATTGCCATAAGTTGAATACCTCATCCGACACATTGTAACTTGTAAAGAAAATTATTTTGTCATTGAAAGTGTCAAAACACACTTCAAGGCAAAGTCAGCCTAGCAACAAGAAATTTGACCTATGTTGAGGAGTCATGTCCACCTTAAAAAACCTATATAAAGAAGTGAACTCGACCTCCTTGGAAGAAATGCATTCACTCACCCATGCAAGTTAATAAGAAGAGGAAGAAAGGTAGTGAAGAAGGAAGAGGGAAAAGAAATTTTGCTATGTACTATTTCTCTCACACACATGTGAAGGAAGGCTAGGGTTTCTGTGACTAGACTAGGGCTTTTCTTCTACATGTTCAATCTTGAAGAAGGAAGATAAAGAAGGTCAGAAAGGTCACATTGAGTCATCCTAAAGCACTAGAATAAGGAGAAAATCCAAGCGAAGGTCTAAGGAAGCCTTGGGAGGAAATAATAAGCTCACACATGTGGTAGCAGTTACTATCGGGGGGGAATTTCAAACCTGCAATAGAGGCCAAAATTCTGAAGGTGGAGGTCGAAGTTGTGCCACAGGAAGAGCTTTTACTAGGTCTAACTTGATCAAAGGAATAAAATCATCTGGAAGGGTTTTGGTCTTGGAGGGTATTAGTATTGGTTTAGAGGTCGTGGAATTTGTTAATTGAATAATCTATAAGAAGAGAAGAGATTTATAGGTTTTCCTCTCAAGAGGAGAGCTTTTGGCCCTAGCTTACAACCTACATTCTATGTTCTTGTGTACTATTGTTCTTATTTTTTTCGTATTTGTTTTAAGATACACAAACATAGTAATAAGTGAAGAATCCAATAAGTAAGAAAAATTAAAAATACATCACAAGAAACTATCAAGAAAAGAGAAATCATTCTAGTTATTGTCGTATAGATTTCTCAACATGGTATCAGAGTTAAGGTTGGCCAGGGGAACTATGAATATCTCTAACACACCGAAGAAGTTCTAAATAAGGTTTCAAAGGTAGAAAACCATCTCAAAAGTAGCTTCAAAGAGCTATGTAATCTTCTACTTACTCCAAATAAGAAAGTGATCAAGACAAAAGAAAAAGGACTCTTCTCAGCACTCACTGGCACATTTCAAGATGAGAGAATTTGGGTAATTGATAGCGGAGAATCAAGACATATGACCGACCATAAAAATCAACTAAAAACACTATGAAAATGAAATTCCTCTTACTCCATAGAGCTTGGTGATAATAAGAGCCATCCTATGAGAGGAATTGGATAAACTTCACTAGAGTTGGAGAATGAAGGAAATATCCATCTCAACAACATCCTATTTGTTCCATGTTTCCATAAGAATTTACTTTCCATTTCAAGTCTAGAAGATAAAGATGATAGAGAGGATTTCATTAATGGAAAAGTTATAGTATTGGGATTTGTGAAGGAAGACTTTATATGCTTCTAACTCCCCTTTTTCAAGCATTAGTTCACATTGAAATCATCCCATGTGAGCTTTGGCACAGAATATTCAGTCATCTCAACTTGAAAATCCTTCCAACCCTAAAATTAATTAGTATATGGAATCCCCAAACTGAAAGAAGATTGTTAAGGAGTATGCAATGGATGTGCATTGGGTAAGAACACTAGGAGGCCATTTGGAAGCAATGCTTCAAGGTCAAAATAAATCTTGGATCTTATTCATTTTAATGTCTATGGTCCTATCAATCCTAAATCACTTGGAGGTAATCTATATTATGTCACATTTATAGATGACCATTCAAGGAAAACTTGGGTTTACTTAATGAAATCCAAGGATGAAGTATGTACCCAATTTCAAGAATTCAAAGATGAAGTAGAGAACCTTATAGTAGTAAAGATAAAGATATTAATATCTAATAATGGAGGAGAATGCACATCCAAGGAAATTATAGCCTTCTATAAGGAGTTTGGGATTAAGAGGGAGCTAATAGTCCTATATAATCCTGAAATAAAATGGACTTGTAGAACGAAAGAATCAGTCCATTGAAGAAAGTGTAAAATCTATGATACATGATCAAGATTTATTTAAATTTTTGTGCGGTGAAGCTAAGAACACAACTCTATACATACAAAATAGAAGTTCCCACTCATCACTAGATAACGAGACTCTTGAAGAAGTATTCAGTAGAAAAAAAACAATGATGGTTCATCTCCAAATTTTTTATTGTCTTGTTTATATTCATATACCTAAGGACAAAAGAAAGAAGTTGGATCCATCAAGAAAGAATGGATAATTTAATGGTTACAATAACTCTTCTAATTCCTATAGGATCTACATATAGGAAGAACATCGAATAGAAGTTATCCAAGATGTGATATTTAATGAAAGTATTGCATTCAAGAAATCAAACGATCTCCCTATGGACTCTGATAATGAATAACTTCTAGTACTTGAAGAGGAAGTTAATAGGGAGGAAGAAGAATCAAATCATGAAGATGAAGGTCCCTATGAACCTATACAACCTGTTGTAATCCCGAAAACTAGAATGAGACCTAACTGGTTGAAGTCCAAATTACTTGATGCAGAAGTTCATGGAGAAGTTCAAGGCACATTCAGGGAAAGCAAGAAGACCAAATGATATTCTAGGTATGCAATGTATATGACTAAATTGATAGAAGATGAGCCATTTATCTTTGAATAAGTTGTCTTGCACTAAGAATGGAAGGATTCCATGAATGAAGAGTATCAATAGATAATGAAAAATGAAGTTTGGGAGATCATACCTAGGCCTAAAGACAAATTGGTCGTAACTTCTAAATGGCTCTACAAGATTGAAAATGCAATAGATGGAATTATTGATAAATATAAGGCAATATTTTTGTCTAGGGGCTTCTCTCAACAAGAAGGCATTGATTATGAAGAGAAATTTTCTCTGACAACAAGGTATACAACTATACATCCATTGGTCCCTTCTGTAGTATCCGTGGGATGGAACGTCCACCAAATGGATTTCAAGACTGCATTCCTGAATGACACAATTGATGAGGAAGTCTATATAAAGAAATTATTGGGATTTGAAGTTAAATATAGAGAGGCATATGTTTTCAATTTGAAAAAGGAATTATATGGCCTCAAGCAAGCACCAAGGTCATGGTATGCTAGAATGGATGCATACTTGTAGAGGTTAGGCTTCACAAAGAATTTTGTTGATCTGAACCTTTACATTAAGGTTGTGAAGGGAGATATGGTAATATTTCTTATAAATGTGGATGATCTTATCTTGAGAGGTGTGGATGGTCGAATAGAAGAATGTAAGAAGCATCTAGTAGCAAAATTTTACATGAAGGATCTAGGGCTGATGCACTACTATTTGGGACTGCAATTCTTGAAAGGACATAATGAGATCAATCTAGATCAAGGGAAGTATGTGATCAAGATGTTGAAGAGGTTTGACATGATGGGTTGCAAACCAATTACAATGCCAATGATCACAAACTTGAAGTTACTAAGGATTTATGAATTGAGCCCTATTGATCCTTCCAGATATAGACAATTGATTGGCTCACTGGTGTACTTGGTGAATACATGACCAAACATATTTTGAAGTAAACGTTTTCAGTGAATTCCAAGTGGATACGGAGCATGATAATTGGATAGCAACAAAACATATACTGAGATATCTACAAGGAAGCATCCACTACTTCCTAAAATATGATAGGAGGAATTATGTCCATTTAATTGGATATACAAATTCTAATGGGGGAGGCAATGAGTAGGATGGAAGGAGAATTACATGAGGATATTTTAGTTTGGGATCCTCCATGATCTCATGGATGAGAAGAAAGAAATATATGGTTGCTTTGAGTAGTGGTGAGGTTGAGTGTATTGCAACCTTTGAAGTAAGTAGAGAAGTTGTCTAGATGATGAAGTTGTTGTTTGACTTGTTTGAAGGACCAATGGACCCTACAATGAAACATTGTGATAACACCAATTGTATAATATTGTATAAATAATTAGTGTTTCATGGAAAAACAAAGAATATAAAAAACAAGAATCACTACATTCAGAACTTATTACAAGATGGTGTATTGCAGCTACATTATATCTCCACTGACGAATAGGTAGTTGATATTTTGATAAAATATCCTCCTAACAAGAAGCTTGTGTATTTGAGAGACAATCTTGGTTTGGCTGATATATCCTCCCTAGCTAAGAGGGATAGATAGGCACATCATTCTTATCTTCACTTGGGAAGAAAGAATGGAGGATTGGGTAAGCATCTAATATCTAATACTCTTTGAGGATGAGGTAGGGCATCCAAGATAAGAGTAGTCATAGAGGACCGATATTCTTTGAGGAATGGTTATCCAAGACAATAATAGTTTTGATGGAACCTACTCTGACAGAAATCAGGTGGGATATGTTCTGAGAGAGACAATGATGACAGTGTCTCTCAATCATTGGTCTTGCCAAAATTGTTCTCTAATCTTGTGGAGAGATAGAGCTTTTAGTGAAGACCTCACTATATGATAATGTTGGTTGGTATGATGCTAAACAGATGGATTAATAATTTGATTCTTCTCATGATATCTCTTCAAATTAAGAATGTCCATGTACCATTTATGAATACCTCCCTATTTAAGAAGGAGTGGTTAAAAATGTGTACCTATGTTTGGTATTCCTAAATATGAAATGTAATTTTGATTCTTGTATATTGTAAAATGAAATAAATATTATTATTATTATTATTGGAGCATGGGTTTCATGCTCAAGGTCTTTTATTTTAGAGGTAAAACACCCATTGAGTGCTTCTAGGGTTTTTCCTAGGTCAAGAATTCAAAATATTCATTTAAGTTTAAGACCCCATCGGGCACATTGTGACTTGTAAAGAAAATGGGTATTGACTTTGTAGGACCAATTCAGCCCCCATGTAAGAAAACTGGTGTGTGCTATATCATCACCATGACAAAGTATCTGACTAGATGGGCAGAGGCACAACCTATGAAGGATTGTACAGGGGCTACAATATCTAAATTCTTGTTTGAGTATGTGTTAACCAGGTTTAGTTTCTTGAAAGCGTTGATGAGTGATCGTGGTATGCACTTGCTCAATGAAATGATCAATGCATTGATAGAAGAGTTTTAGGTGTATCATCAGAAGAGTATGCCATATCATCCTCAGGCTAATGGAATAGTGGAGGCCTTTGATAAGATATTGGATAATGCATTGATAAATATTTGCAATGCACAACAGAATGATTAGGATGTGTGCATACCAGTAGTACTATGGGCGTACAGGACTACTTACAAAAAACTAACAGGTCATACATCTTTCCGGTTGGTCTATGGCATAGAAGTTGTGATGCATATGGAATATATAGTGCCTAGTCTATGTATAGCATATTTCGTAGGGATGGTGGACCGCAGAGCCTTGTAAGAATGGCTCATGCAGTTGATGGAGCTCGAAGAGGACAGATTCTTGGCTGTATTTCATTAGCAAGTACAAAAGGAATGTGAAAAAGCATGGCATGATTAACAAATCAAGCTACACACATTAAACGTAAATGATTTGGTATTATTATATGATAGTAAGTTCGATAAGTTTCCAGGAAAGTTTTAGATGCATTGGTTGGGGCCCTATGTCATTAAAGAAATCAGAGATGGCGGCATGGTTCACCTCACAAAGTTGAATGGAGAACCGTTCCTGGGAAGGGTGAATGGGAGCTGGTTGAAGCCATCTATAGGAGATCTGGCTCAATGACTATATGGAATTCGAATAGTCTTACTGCTCTAGGAAACTGTAAGGGAGCACAAGACTATAAACTACACTACGTGATTTTGGGGACTACGCGATAAGGGGGCTACGTGAAACAAGATGATGTCACAATACTAGAAGCCACGTGAAGGGAGATGCACTATGGATAGATATATCATGCAGCATAGCCAGAAAACGATTGTTAAAGTCACTTTTCATGATTTGACAACTAGGAGATAGTTAAGAGGAGTGGATGGGTACATTTAAGGTTGAAATATTTGGGGATATGCTACCAAATCAAAATTATTGGAAGGATTTTTGGGGGAATGGTTGAATTTGAATTCAAATTCTCCTGTAAATTACACATGCCAGTCCAGCAAAGAACACTTTGCACCCTTAGAGTTTTTGACCTGTGCTATCCATCGCTTATGAGTCATAATTTTCTCAAAGATTTGGTCACAAGATCTGTGTTTTATAATCTACCCATGGAAACTCGAAACTTCATTTACAACACTATGTCAAGACCACGTGAGACTACAAGCTCTAGAGGAATTGTTGCCTCTGAAGGAGCAGCTCCTGAAGTTGTGAGCTTGGAGGCTCTAGCTCCTATGCCTATGGCACCGAGGTCACCTAGGCCAAAGCCTACACCAGTGCGTGAGACCCACAAGTTGAAGAAAGGCAAGCAGAAAAGGTTAGTGCTAGTGCGCGAGTCACCTAGAAATCACTCTGCTACCCAAACACAAAAGAAAGATAAGCAACCCAATAAGGTTGTAGATTTGGAGGTCAAAGAGGGTACTGAAGATATAGATCTTGAGGGCATGAAGCTGATCTACAAGTTTCTAGACTACATCCCTCTGCATAAAGGGAAGGCAAAGATCACCAAGGACCCCAACATGGAGGAATTCATCATTCATACGCCCATGTTGCCAAAAAAGATAACCTTCGAAGGTCCATGCTTGGAGTAGGTTCGCCTCTTAAAGATGGAGGATTGGGACTTGGCTAACCGTGAGAGGTTCCCCCACCTCGCAATGGAGAATTACATGAAATGAGTATATTACAAAGAATCTCGTGTCACTACGTTGGAGATAGTTCAGTGGATCCACAGAGTCGAGCAGTCTGGGTTATTGAACCTATTGTGGGTACCCCACTACCACTGCTCTAACATAAATACCACTTGTATATGGTAGCTATTAACTCTGGTGCATGATGGGTGATTATGGATTAGCACGCCTATCCCCATCACAGACATGCTTGTCCATAGTATCACGCTCTTACCACATGAAGGCTTGAATTCGACCAAGGATTTTGGTGGAAAGAAAAGTGAGCGAGACTTTGCATAGAAGATGAATAAATTTGAGCTTCTCAAGAAGCTGCCTGGATACTCCATAACATCCATCAACAATCTCGTGGTGAAAATTTCCACCTAGATACGAGCTAGCAAGGTCATGAGGAAGTGTCGCATGGACAAGGTTCTAGTTCCTGTGATCTCATTAGCTGCACAATGCACAGAGGGCATGTAATTTAACTGGTCACATTATTTATTTAGCAATTTTCTTGCAAATTGTCTCGAGGCTCAAGATGAGAGAAAGACCTTCCACTATGCATGGTTGCTACTCTCCATTCTGCTAGTTTCTTAGGAGCTACTAAAGGACAGATAGTTTCCTCCATTAGAGGCAAGTTTTTTGGAGGCTGCATAGTTTTCCTTCCTTTGGGCCATGAAGGACCCTACGCGGGTCACAAAAATGAATATTTTCTGGGTTTTGATGGAAGCGATCATCCGCATAGCTATCAACCAGTGCCCATAGTTGTCCCCAACCATGTATGAACATTTGTCAGAGTATGTGGAATTCAGGGTAGACTTCCACCGCTTTTATATCTGGGCATGAAAGGATCTAGAGTAGAAGTGATTTGATCTGACATATCTTTCCATGGATGATGTGATTTAGGAAGTAATTAAGCACTGGCGAGAAGAACGGCACTCTCCATCTGACTTGGACACGGGTTCAAGAAAAGGCACAAAGAGTTCAGCAGAGAAAAAGAGGAAGGATGCAGTGAAGTAGGCGACATAGAAGTTGGGCACACAGTGAAGGAAGGAGGTCAAGGAGAAGGCCCAATTGGAAAAGGAGCACACTGCAAAATAGCAGGCTGAATAGGAGCAACAAGACTCTGAGCAAAGCGGTAAATCCCATTCACCCACAACGGAAGAGGAAGAGCAGTTGGCATAGGGTGGTGGAGGTGATGAGGGACAAAGATCTTTATTCCGGGTAAAGAGGTACGAAGAACAGCAGAAGGAGGGGTCCTAGAAGAAGACAAAGGTGACTAAGCCACCGTCGAATCCCAATATGCCGACAGAGGGTGATCTCGATGAGATCGGGGATAAAGTGCATGACACTATAGTTGAAATATTGTATTAGTTTAAGAAATAGCACTTGTAGTCCTTAGACAATATTCAGAAGGATCTATGTAAACTGCATCTCGAGACCAACAGAATTTAGGTGGGCTTAGGACAAGTCAGTGCCGCACGGATGAGCCTAGCACCAGGGACAAGTCAGGTTGTAGAGCTAGTTAGGATAGTGGATCTCAAGACAATCACACTACTAGAAGGGTCCCTAAGTGCAGAATCGGCCGATGATAAGATCATTGTTAGCACCTTAAAGAACATCGACCTCAATATTGCAACACTCCACAATGAATATCATCACGCACTGCAGACAGGTGTGATAGTGGAATTGAGAGCATGGGAGAAGTGCACTGTCAGTTTAATCAGCAAATACAGGGTGAAAAATGAAAAAGTGTTCCTTGAGAAGATGGAGGCCCTGAAGGATACAGATATAATCTAGGTGCAAAGCACCTAGATAGTGGTCGCAATTGCAGAGGCATGCAAGATAGTGCTAGAGTTTCACATCCCTAAGGAGGCACCACTCGAGGCCAACGTTTGAAAGCTAGTTGTGGGCATCCGCGAGGTGAAGACACACATGGAAAGAGTTCAATTTGAACTAAACATGAAAACCATGGAACTGGAGCTTAAGTCATAGCCTTCGAGCCCACCCAAAGTCAGGGAACAACACAGTGCTTCCGTCAACGAAGGGATAGCTACTGTGAATGTCACATCCATTAACTACACAATTTTATTCGAACAAGCCATAGAAGTGGTGAAGGCCTTGCAGGAAGATCCCACCATGTAGATATTGAATACAGAGATCCGTGAGCTCCAGCAGTAGTATGACAAGGTTAGGGTGACAGCGCACTCCATTCCTACAATGCAGCGCCTCACCAAGTTGCAGGGGGAAAAACAGCTCTTTACACAAGTGGAAGCAGCAGAGAAAAAGATGCAGTTCTTAAGGAATGTTTGGGTCCTTAGTTGGATGAAGCCTACCAAGTCTCAGCCAACATCTATGAAAAACTGATGAACTTGTAGCTCACACAATAGAATATCAAGCGA
The DNA here is from genome assembly GCA_000404065.3 of Pinus taeda. Lineage (NCBI taxonomy): Eukaryota > Viridiplantae > Streptophyta > Pinopsida > Pinales > Pinaceae > Pinus > Pinus taeda. Next base: position 63,597 of record APFE031428785.1, read on the forward strand.
GCCAGTGAAGGACCAGCTACATAACAACTGGTTGAATAGGTGAAGCAGGAAACCACGCAAGGTATGGCTAAAGTAGCAGTTGTGCAGGTGGACTGGGGGATCTTCATGACAAGATCATCGCGCTAGCCAAGTGATTCGAGGGTGAGTCACAACCTTTGTTTTGGGGGCCTGTTAGGATGGGGTCCCCTGGGTCAATTTTGGGGTAAAAGCCAAAATTTTGATGTAAAAAGATGTTAAGTCTCCAAAAAAATTGGATGTGGAGCGTGTAGTTAGTTAGGAATCCAAAATGGTTTTGACCATCATTCATGTAAACTTGAGTTAATTTTTGAGATCTACCCATGGTTCGTGGACCATGGGATTGTGTAAATAGGTGTGTCTTAGAGATTCTAAGGCAAATTTATGTTTTCTCTATGGGTATGAACGAGGAAGTCTAGTGTAGAGAAGTAATTCTTAGAGGGGGGAAAGGCTATACAACTGAGTGTGTAGAGGACTAGAGTAGTTTCCGCAACTGAGTGCATAAACTCCTGCAACTGAGTGTATAGGGAAGTATTGAGTCTATAAATCTATACTAAAGATCAATAAAGAAGATTGTTGCAGAATTTCCTGTGTTTTATCTCTCTACTTCTTTTATGTATGATTGTGATATATTTTGTGATGAAATGATGTCTTTATAAAATAATGATGTATTGATGCATGAATTTACTTGTTCCATATTATTATCTAAACACAATTAATGTTAAGTGATTACAAAAAGATCATAACACTTTTTGTTCAAGTTATTGAAATCTTAGGTATATCTGAGTAAATACTGACTTAAGGGAAATTTATGGTGCATTTAAGTAGCTAATTTTCCTGTTCAAGGTCTGCAAAAACCAACCATGGACCTTTGCAGAGGTTTAGAGGCTGATTGAGGGAAGATACAACGCTAAGCCTTAGGCAGATATAGGTCATAAAAAGACATCACACTGACCTCTAGATGTAGAAACTTGGTTCCAGCATCTCCCCATACTACTTCAGGTGAAACTTCAGTCTGTGCTATGTGGATTGATGCCAAAAAGGCTAGTAGTGTAGGGATTTGTTTGGCACAACTAATTTTTAACCTAGGTCAAGCCCCCTTAAGCCAAGAAGGAGACACTTCCACCTTAAGAAGCCTATAGAAAGGAGGGAACTCGACCTCCTTGGAAGACATTCATTCACTCACTCATTCAAGTGAAGAAAAAGAGCAAGAAAGGAAGAGAAGAAGGAAGAGGATGAAGAAATCATGTTCTAGGCTATTTCTCTCACACACATGAGAAGGAAGGTTAGGCTTTTTGTGGTTTTACTAGGGTTTTTATTCTGCAGGTTCGATCTTGAATAAGGAAGAGAAAGAAGGTTAGCAAACATTGCATTGATTCATCCTCAAGCACTAGAAGAAGGAGAAAATGTAGAAATTTTGAATAATTTAACACATATTTAACAGAGATTATCCTGATCATGTACTATTGTGGAAAACATACACAATACATAAGCTCCTATACATTGATCATCAATATAGCAGCATCAATAACAATAAAACATCAAGAGCATTCACACATTAACACAATATGTATCTCGGGGAAAGCATCTTGCTAAAAACCCCAACTATATTTATATTAATGATTGAGTCATGTAACATTACACAACGTAATACTTCTCACAAGTATCTCCACCTCTGTTACACACAATACAGCTCAGATCTGAATCAATCACTGGCTCAAATCTCCTTCGCTGCTCGCCTGCCTCCGCTGCTCATTACCTACTCAAGAACTGATGATAATTCCAAGGCAACCACGTATTTACTTGGCTAAATAACGTGAGCACAAGCTACAATGTGGGCAAACTCATTGGCATACTCAATCCCTTGATTTGTGCAAGATCTGATGCACAACTATAGTCACAACTGATAGAAATCTGATTCTCTAACACCTGTCCCTGCTGAACTGAACATGCACTGACATGCAACTGAGTTAACTGATGTATTCATTAGTTGTATTATGAGTTAATAACTTGTGATTTAATTAATAACTAATTCACCCAACTCATCTCTAGTCTATTCGCCAGTTAGACTAAATACAACCAGTTTAACAAAGCTAAACTGAACACAACTCCATCAACTGCACCTCCAGTCCACTAAACTCAACTCACTTGAGTTCTAACTGAAGTCCTGCATGCAAATATTAGTCATCCTATAGGTAACCACGTATTTCCTTCTGGGATCTGCATGTACCACATCCGTAGCTCATCCTGAAGTGCTCCAAGAGAATAAGACAAAGTTTATAGTCTAAATATTATTATGAGCTAATAATATTTGACTGTTCTATATTTAGACTGAGCAGTCACTCCGCTGTGATCTAAAAATAGAAGTCCATCTATTTTTCCCAACTTGATCAATCATCCATAAACAACAACCTGCAATCCATAGACATGATCCATATGTCTAAAAATAGACATAGTCTAAAAATAGACTTGCGCCAAAAATAGCCTGCGGGCCCACTTAGTGAAGGCGACTCTTTTCACTAAGCTCCATCATCTTGTTGCAATCTCAACACTCCCTCTCGACAAGATATGGATTATCAACAACCCCTATCATGCCTCGGTGGTACTCGAATTTGCTCCTGGTGAGAGCCTTCGTCAGAATATCAGCATCCTGATCCTCCGTTGGAATATACGAAAGTAACATGATCCTCCGCTGCACACAATCTCTGATATGATGGTACCTGATGCCCTTGCTGCCATATACTCGGCCTCTTGAGCTCCCTGCCCAATCTGCATCCATGAAGCCACATAGCTTCACCTCATCCAATCCATATCCCAATGTGCCTTTCTTGAGCCTGCACACATGCGACTCCACCAACTGCTGGTAACCAGTGGCATCCACTACCTCCGCTGAAGTAGCATCCTCCTTCCTCCAACATCTAGGAAGGAACGCAGTCTTCACATCCATCTGATGAATGTGCCACCCCA
>APFE031428794.1:0-25508 GCA_000404065.3 Pinus taeda
TATATATATAATTTGTTTTCCCTTTTGAAAATGAGATTTTTTATTTAATAAGAAATAATTTCACTCTAATAAAATTTAGATAACAATTCAAGTTTACTATTAAAAGTTGTCAAAATCATAAATGATACTTTCATATACTTGGTCATAGCAAGTGTGCTCAATAAGCTAAAGAACCTTGTTTAACATGGAGATGTTAAGGTATATTTCGATGTCATATGTCACTATCTCATTTAAGAATGAAATGGTAAAAATTAGCTTTGGCCAATAGAGAGACAAAACCCAATGAATAAGGTTCATTCTTCACCGCTAGTTGATACAATCAATAATTCCAAATCATATATTAGCAATTGCTCTTGATGATGCAAAATTTAAAATATGTTATTATAGAATGTATTGGGGATTATGGATTTAAAATTAAACCTTCCATGATAGGCAATAATTCAAAACATACAGATGATTCAAAGAGTTATTAAGAAAACACTTAATAACATTTCACGTGAAAGTATCAATTTTTTTCCAAAATGAGAAACAATTTCACTCTAATAATAAAATTTAGACAACAATTATTCCAAGTTGTCAAAAGAACAATGTCACCAAGAATGTCTTTCATGCACTTCGTCATACCAAATATGCTCCAAAGCTAAAGAACCCTACTTGAGAACTTAAGATGGGGCATGCTAAGATCTCTTCCACATCTTATGTGAATTACTTATTTAAGAATGAGAGATCGAGAGTTAGCTTAAAGCAAATAAATGAAAGTTCATTTTCACACATCAATTATGTTACAGGGCAACATTATTGATGATGACTCTAAATTGCTACACCAAACCAAAATTCTAGCTCAATGAATGCATCCTCCAAAGCATAGGGTCCTATAGATTTTATAAAAAACATAATATTCCCTTTAACTAACACACACACACACACACACATAAAGCATCCATAAGACCATTTATCCTCCATGAAGATGAGGACACTCACCTGTAAAGGCATGACAACAAATGAATAAACATCCAGACATAAAAGATCTAGTTTAAAAGAATTTAGACTCTAAGGAACAATCAAATCATGCTTGAGAGTTCCCAAAACAATCATAAAAAATTTATCAACAAAAGCCATGTATTACACCAAGGAAAAGTAAAAAAATATTACCTTAAGAAAAAACAAGGATGACAAAACTTAACCAGCAAGTTGTTTTCCAAAGCAATCTTGAAAATTGTACCAACAAAGCAATCCTAAAATTTGTGTTGATCAACAAAAACCATGTATTGCACTAAGGAAATAAAAAACAATATTTCACTAAAGAGAAACAAGGAAGATAAATCTTAACCAACAAGTTGCACTAAGGAAAAACAAGGAAGACAAATCTTAACCAACAAGTGTATTTGTTATAAGGTGGAAACATAGTCACATGCTAGGGTGGAAACATAGTCACATGCCCACTAATGTTGATTATTCCTAGGTTGAAGTATTGAAATAAGGAAAAGCAAAAGAATATTGCACTAAGAAAAACAAGGAAGAAAAATCTTAATCGGCAAGTTGCACTAAGGAGAAAAAGAAAAACAAATCTAAATCAAAGAGTGTATTTGGTGGAGGGTGGAAACTTAGAAACCTAGTCACATGCCCACTAATGTTGATTATTCCTAGGGTCAAGGATATGCATAAACTAGGAAATTCACAATTTTACATAAATATACTACTTGCAAATTTGTATCAACAAAAACCATGTAACACTAAGGAAAAAAAAGAATATTGCACTAAAGAAAAACAAGGAAGATAAATCTTAACCAACAAGTTGCACCAAGGCAAAACAAGGAAGACAAATCTTAATGAACAAGTGTATTTGGTATAGGGTGGAAACATAGTCACATGCTAGGGTGGAAACACAGTCACATGCCCACTAATGCTGATTATTCCTAGGGTGAAGTATTGCAATAAGGAAAAGCAAAAGTATATTGCAATAAGAAAAACAAGGAATACAAATCTTAATCGACAAGTTGCACTAAGGAAAAAAAAAAAACAAATATAAATCAAAGAGTGTATTTGGTAGAGGGTGGAAACTTAGAAACCTAGTCACGTGCCCACTAATGTTGATTATTCCTAGGGTCAAGGATATGCATAAACTAGGAAATTCACAATTTTACATAAAGATACTACTTGCAAGAGGACAAACACATCTAATGGATTATAAGTATAAATTTGATATCTTCTTTTTGTATATGGGATAAACTTATAATGAGTTTAAAATTCAATTTCTATGAATATATACATTATAAAATCAATGTATATCTATCTTAATTCCAAATTTATCATGCATTGATAGGGATTAAACCCTTTGAAGTGCAGAATTTTCCTTTAGGAGTCTAAAGTATTCACCTCGAGGAACTTGTTTCCTCTCTATGCATATTGCATCCACTAGTTATTTATATTAGCTTAGATCCACGTTAAACTCATATATATCAAGCACTGAGGAATCAAATTTCCAAGTGTAAACATTTTTGGTATTTAATTCAAGTCATACATTAACTCTTTCATATTAAATAATAAAAACATTACACCTTAAGAAATTGGATCAGCGTGAATGCTTGATAGATCTAACTTAAGATGAATTTAAGCTTATTTTTTGTATATAGTTATTTATTTTTTGCCATATAAATATATGTATGCATATTTTGCTTGATATATCTAGACTTAAGATGAATCTAAGCTTATTTTTTGTATATAATTATTTATTTTTGGTAATATAAATATATGTATGCTTATTTTTTTGGTCAAATAATGTTATCTAACAACATCTTCCTCAAATTGCACTCTCAAACACTATGAAGAGAGTTTAATATTTTTTTTGTCTAACAATTAATAAAAACAAACAATTTTTTAATTTCATCAATGACTCATTAACTTGAATAAATATTCATTACTTTTTATTACAAATTGAAATCTTTGTTATTATTATTATTTAAATGTGACAAACTTTGAGAATATTTTTTGGTTTTAGTTGTAACTCAAACATAAATATATATTTGTTTTAAAATGGACTCGTATTTTCTCTTTACATTAAATACAATTATATTTTTACTTCAAGTTGTATTTTTTTAAATGCTAGTATTCTTTTTATTATTTGTAATAGTATTCTTTTTATTATTTGTAATTTAAAGATAGCTATTTTACATTAAACTCAACTTGTATTTTTTTTTAAAGTTTGGGTGTATTTTTTTTTTTTACTTTACAGTAGAGATGTATTTTTTTTTTACTTTAAAGTCCACGTGTATTTTGTATTTTTACTTCAAAATCAAGTTGTATTTTTTTTTTAATGCAAGTATTCTTTTTATTATTTATGATTTAAAGATAGCTACTTTACATTAAACTCAACTTGTATTTTTATTTCAAAATCTAGGTGTATTTTGTTTTTTAACTTTAAAGTCTAGGTGCATTTTTTTAAAGTCTAGGTGTATTTTTTTACATTATTACCTCTAGACATAATCATAGGTTCAAATCTAGAGGAGGTTATGGTGTCTACATTTTTTACATCATATTTTTTTTTAAATGTGAGTATTCTTTTTATTATTCGTAATTTAAAAATAGCTACGTTACATTAAACTCAACTTGTATTTTTATTTCAAAGTCTAGGTGTATTATTTTACTTTAAGTCTAGGTGTATTTTTTTTACATCATTTCTCCATTTTCCGTTGTAAATCACCTCTAGATATAATCATAGGTTCAAATATGGTGTCTACATTTTTTTACATCATTTCCCCATATTGAGTTGTAAAACACTTCTAGACATAATCATAGGTTCAAATAAAAAAGAAGTTATGGTGTGTACACCTCTAGAAATTTTAGCAATCAAACCATCAAACCATTATGTGAAGAAAGTGTCATGTCCCACAAAGAAAGAAATCTAATACATAACTCTACAATTTGATATTTAATTGGACTCTGATCTTAAAGAGTAGATTATATAATATAATATATATATATAATATATATATATATATATATATATATATATATATAATATTATTATATTATATATATATATATATATATTATATATATTTACTTAAAATATATATTCAGATATTTAATATTTTTAAAATACCAAAAGATCCTTTACATCATTATTATTCATTATTATATATTTTCATTATCATAACTCTATTAAGAGTTGAAAAAACTAAATATATCATAAAATGTTTTATATATATTATATAATATATATAAAATATAAAAATTTTCATTTTCTATGGTCAAAGTTAAGTGGTGAGAGAAACAACCCATACAAGAGAAGAGGCAAGATTTGGTCACATGGGAAATTAACACGATGAAACCTCCACCATCTAACGTGTCTAATACATAATGAATAGATGTCTCACAAAGCATTGTTCAATGAAATGATTACCTATGTCACAAAGCATTGCTTTTCCCTTCCTTGCTCCAAAGCTAAGCAAAAGCTTGCCAATTGATCCTTGGAAGCCTTTTTATCAACGAGGCCTCTGTTTTCTTTATTTTCCATTATTTTCCTTCATTTTCCTCATCACATGCAACCTATGACCTTTCACCTTCCCTTTCTCCTAATTTCAATTATTTTCATAAATAAATGTACCAAAAATGTCATTGTGCCTTTCCAAAGCCTTTTCATTGTCTTTGCCAATTCCCTTAGCCATAATAATCGAAATGAACACCCATTAGGTTGTTTTTCCCAACATTAAATGTGGAATATGTGTCTCGTGACCTTGGTCTTATATCTTTTTTCATGGATTTTGAACCAGATTTGTTGCACCAATTTTAAAATAGTTGAATTTATTTTTATTTAAAAATACAATTTGAATCACTAAACATTTTTATCTTATTAAAAATTGTGGCTCAATTCCAATGAAAAATATAATATTTCACCTTATCACAATATATTTCCAATACATTGTTAATACTTTGGATAAGAGGAGAATTATGGAAGAACTGGAGCCTGACTGCAAGGGTTTTATACTCTTCTCAGACAGCGCAGCCTGATCTGCGCAGATAACCATCGCGGACCTGACCTTGCACCCAGAAATCAATCAAATGCATTTAAAGAAACCAAAGGGTAAATGGATAACCCCCAGGGGGGTTACAACGACCTCCCCCAAGGCAAACAAATCGCAGCACCAAACCAAAAGAACGATACTCTTTGGATCGATCAACGAGAATGTGATCAACCAGGAGATCCCGCGCCGGCATGAGAGCAATGGCAAAGACAAAATGGAAAATAAGGCGGATGAAGAAACAGGGAGGAATAACCGACCAAACGGTACCCCGAAGGTCTCCTCGACTACCTGCAAACCAATAGCAACAGATCGACCCAGAATCGAACTGCCGAGAGAAAAAATAGAAGAAAGAATCCAGTTTATGACAGATCATGCACTCATCGGAAAATTTATAGGGTTTTGGCCAACGGAAAAAGCCCTACACAGTTGGATCGTAGTGAAATGGAAGCCTAAAGGCGATGTGACTCTGCAGCTAGGCCCAAAAGGATTCTTCACAGTGATCTTCTTTTGCTTAGAAGACAAATACAGAATCCTAGTTGAGGGACCCTACTTCTTCAACTCAGCCGGCTTATACTTAAGGGACTGGGCACCCAGATTCAACCCGAATAAGGAGGACCTCACATGGGCTCCGGTCTGGATAAGACTATACTCACTCCCAGATGAGTATTGGGGTGAGGATATCCTAAGAAACATTGGCAATGGTTTGGGGGAATACATAAAAGTAGCTGAAGAAATGAAAATGCGTAGAGACACATCATACGCCCACATCTGCATCTTCATGCGTCTGGACAAAGCTCTGCCAGAATCGGTAAGTCTCTCTCACCGTGACTATGAATGAATTAACCCTTAGACTACGAACATGTCTCGTTTCTATGCCGTAAATGTCATGCCATAGGGAATCTTTTTAGAGATTTCCCCCTAAATGTTAAAGCTACTGCCCCTAACCCCTCCGACTCTCTGACCCATGATGGCTTCACCAAAGCCCCTACCTGCAAACGACCTCATAAAAAATCAACAACAGGGAAGAAACCCTAGCAAAATAATACCTCTAACCCTGTAGTCAGAAACAACTTTGAAATCTTGGCTCAATCCACGAAAGAGCAAAACACATCCTCTCCCCCCAACTCTGATATCCCTTCCTCCTCCACCCAGCCACCTCCTCCAGCCCCTTCCTCTGACCCACCTCCAACCAAAGCAGAACCAGATAACCCCTCAAAAAGCAAGGAAAAGCAGGTGGAAAAAGAAAATGAAATGGAGATTGACGGATCCTCGGACGCTCTTCAAAGCCCAAACATGCCCACGGAAGAAGACAACCAGATGCAACGCATGGAGGAAGAACCTGAAAGTATAGATCTAAATGGATTAGACATATTGGAACTAGAAGAAGCATGCAAAAAGAAAGCTTATGAAAGCATCCTAGAGTTTCAGCTTAAAAAACTGGAAATGGTTATTTCCAGAGCATACCAACGGCACCAGCTTGGCATCCAATTATGAAGCCAATGGGATTTAGGCCAAACTCCAAAAGACTCCAAAAAAAGAGGAAGAAGAACTGATCTCCAAAGAACAATAGCGGTAGGGAAGATCCTGGTAGACTCAGGCAGGTATGCTAAGCTTACGAAGTACTACAAGCCCTCTACCAATAGTGAATCATGAAGCTCATTTCATGGAACCTAAGGGGACTCAATAGCCCAGGAAAACTTAGAATGCTAAAGAATATGTGAAGAATGGAAAAGCCGCAAATATGCTTTCTCCAAGAGACAAAATGTAACAACTCAACTCTAGAAACGATCCTCTCTAAAGCCTGGCCAGGATGTCAATCGGTGGCTGTGGATGCCTCTGGTGCATCTGGGGGGTTAGCTATCACATGGAACTATCAAGCACTTACCCTCACGGACTTTCATGCTTCACATAGTCTAATTCAGGATGCTTTCCGCATAACAGGCACGAATATACATGGGAATCTCTCGAATGTATACTTCCCTCAGGAAGCAAAGGAAAAAATTGCTCTCCTCCACACCATAGAAGCTATTAACTCCAATAGAAGGCACCCGCTCTGGATTGTTGGAGGGGATTTTAACATGATAAAAAAATTGGAGGAAAAGATTGGAGGCATAAATAGTCTAGAACAGGAAAATACCCACTTTAAAGACTTTATCCAGAACGCATCCCTGATAGATTTAGATTTTTGCAATGGCAATTTTACATGGAGCAACCGAAGAGCAGGAAAGCATAAAATAGCCTCCAAGCTAGATCAGTTTCTAATCTCAGACAACTTGATTCACCTAGGGGGAGACTTCTCGGCAACCATTCTTCCACACTCAGGATCCGATCACTGGTCGGTTTCCCTTCAATAGCAACGTCTTGGCAGCACCACAAGAAGACCTTTTCGCTTTGAGGAATTTTGGCTCACCCATCCCTCACAGAAAGATCTGGTTCACTCTACATGGACATCCTTCAAGCCTCCAGACAGCTCCAAGATGTACCAGTTCCAATAGAAACTCAAACATCTAAAGCTCTGCCTCAAGCGATGGAACAGAGAGACCTTTGGAAACATCTTCAAGGCGCAACATGATCTTCAAAAAGCCCTGAAGGAACTGCAGCAAGAAATAAGTATAGGAGGCCACACAGAGAGAACCCTTAAGCAAGAGCATCTCATCCACAATCAGCTTGAGGAGAGAAGAAAGCAGGAGGAGATATACTGGAAGCAAAAGTCCAGAATCATATGGTTAAAAGAGGGAGAAGGAAATACCAAATTCTTTCACAGAACCATTGTGCAACGTAGAATGTGCAATGATATCCCTTACATTCAAAAATCAGGAGGAGAAAGGGTGGAACAGCACAAACAAATTGAGAAGGAACTCCTCAATCATTTTAAGCAAGTCCATCAAGAGCCTGATATCAACAGACGTCCTGCAATTGAAAGAATCACACGCAATGTGCCAAAATTAATCACAGCGGAACACAATGAACTCCTCCTCAGTCCAATTCAAATACAGGAAGTGGACGTAGCTATGGCTCAGCTTAAAGAAGGTAAATCTCCCGGCCCGAACGGTTTCACCACCACTTTCTTTCACAAGTTCTGGGAACTGATAAAATTGGAAGTATGGGAAGTGGCAGAGGAATCGTGTGTGAATCACTGGTTGCTTACCTCACTCAACTCCACCTTCATAGCCTTAATCCCAAAAGAGGAGGACTCGATCAAACCGGACAAATTTAGGCCAATCTCACTCTGCAACGTAATATATAAAGTCATCTCCAAAGTCATTGCAAACAGGCTAAAGCCCCTCTTGCCAATGCTCATTTCTCCAGAACAGTCAAGATATGTGGAGGGGAGACAAATTATGGATGGCATCATCCTATCTCATGAGATCATACACACTCTTAAGCACTCAAAACAGGCAGGTATGTTCCTAAAACTTGATCTTTCCAAAGCATTTGATAAACTCAGCGGGGATTATGTACAACAAATGCTAACTGCTTTTGGTTTTAGTCCCACATGGATTTGTTGGGTAATAAGCCTAATCTCCTCCACTAGCTTTTCCATACTCGTAAATGGGATACCCTCTCAACCCTTCTCCCCCTCCCAAGGCATAAGGAAAAGGGACCCTCTTTCCCCCTTCCTCTTTGTATTAATGGCTGAAGGACTGGGACGTCACATTAATAATGCCCTTCACACTCATCAGCTTAGAGGTCTCTCCATTCGTCAATTGCCTGCCATTTCCCATCAACAATTTGTTGATGACACCATGCTCTTTGGTTACCCCTCCATTCAAGAAGCCTCCAGATTTAAATCCGTGCTCAATGACTTCACCGAAGCCTCTGGAACTAGCATCAATTGTTCCAAATCGCAGATCTTCTTCTTTAATACCCCTCCGGTTTTCAAGTCTACTATAGTCCGCATTTTGGGGTTCCCTATTGCCACCCTTCCCTCCAAATACCTTGGGGCCCCCCTCATTGTCGCCGCCATCAAGCACTCATCATGGCACAACCTTATTGAAAAGCTTGAATCCCGTCTCAACCAGTGCACACACAGAGCGTTGAACTTAGTTAGTTGCGCAGTGCTCATAAAGGTCATTCTTCAAGCAATGTCGCTGTACTTATTCTCCATCCTGGCTGCACCAAAATGGGTCCTAAAAAGACTAAGGAATATTCAGAGAGGCTTCCTATGGGGCAGCAATGCAACTAATCACAAATGGGCACTGGTAAAGTGGAGCACTGTATGCAAACCAAAAGCAAAAGGAGGCATTGGTCTAAGAGATTCCGAGTACAACAATTCCATCATGGGAGCCAAAATATGGTGGCAATGGCTCACCAATCCAGGTAAACCCTGGGTCACATTATGGACAGAAAAGTATGCCAATCATCGACCCCAGGAAGAACTCATCAGATTAAGGCCCAAGGATAAAGGATCACTAATTTGGAATGTAGCCAAAGAACACTATCAAATGATTCAACAACACAATTTCTGGGAGGTAAGAAACGGCCACACCACTAGATTTTGGACAGATGCCTGGAATCAAATTCTTATTCTTAGCAATGTTCTGAACCTGCCACCAAACATCATTGAGGAGGAGACATAGCAAGCTAAGATCAGGCAGTACTGGACTCAGGAATATGAGCAAGGCTTCAGGATTTGGAAACCGGGTAACCATGTACTCACAAATGAAGATCTCCAAATCTCCATGGAGCTCGAAAGGAACTCAACAAAAGGAAAATTAGGTACGACGAGAGTAGAGACATTCTAAGGTGGCGATACCAACCGAAAGGAACTTTCACCGCGTCTGAGGCCTACAAAATCATATGCAATGACTCTGTTCCCCAAGACCCAATATGGAGTAAAATTTGGAGTTCTGGCTCCTGGCCCAAAATCTGTCACTTTCTCTGGTTGGTAGGACATCAGAGAATTCTAACCTGGGACAAGCTTAGAAGAAGAAACTTTCATGGCCCCTCCATCTGTTTCAACTGAAACGCCCATGCGGAAACTCTCCAATATCTGCTGGACTCTTGCCCCCTGACAAATCAACTTTGGGAAAAGGCGAGCTTTTGGTGTCAAAGAAGATGCAGACTCGAGAATGAAATCACGAATACTATACGTCAGTGGCAACAGGACCCTTACAAGAGTGAAATCCTCAATCATCTTTGGAGACTAATTCTCGGGCTAGTTTTGTGGAGCATATGGAAGGAGCGAAATAAGCATATTTTAAAAAATCAGTGCTCTTCGATAGACAACATTTGGAACCTGCTCTGCAGAAATCTTCAAGAGACTCTTATGCTAAAACCCTGGAAGGAGGAGGACTGGCCTACGCTAGCTAACGAGAAAACCATTATGGACAACTGGAAAATACATCATACTCAAGGCTCTCACAAGCTGGACCACTCTAAAACCAGCAATAAAAATCAGAACACATGGAAGCCCCCACCAAAGTATACATTCAAACTCAAATTTGATGGGGCCTAAAAAAGGAACCCCGGTCTCGCAGGCTTTGGAGGAATAATAAGGAATCATGAAGGTGTTCCCCTGATGCTATATTTCGGAAACATTGGATGGGACACCAACAATTCAATTGAGTTAGAGGGTGTATGGCGGGGATTACTACTTGCTGGGGGACACAACTTTCACCCTGGAGGTGGAAGGAGATTCTCAAATCCTCATAAACATGGCCAAAAAAATCCTAAATGGATCCCAGGCCAGGAAAATAGCCACCAGCTGGAGGCTTGAAGCAAGACTGGAGGCCATAGAACATGAGCTCCATAACAACAGAGCAATCAACTTCACACACACAAGACGGGAGGGAAATAGGGTTGCAGACTTCATGGCCAATATGGGAGTGGAGACTGACCACTCTCTAATCACAGGGTAGCTGACCACTATTTTAACACGTGACAAGGCTCAAGAGTGCTCTCGATTGGTCCAGAAAGACGCAGGTCCCCCGGATGCGGGTGCTAACTGAGATGGGACAGGCGAAGGGGGATGGCCACATGCCAGCCAATGGCCATCACGTGGCAGTCGAAGACAATAAAGCTATCGATCGCAGATGGTATAAGGTGGAATGGCAGGGGTTAGTTAACGCTCCGCAAGGTAATTTGGCTGAGGCGACGACATCAGTTATGGCAAGTGAGCTCCAATGCAGGGCCGGTGAAGTCATAAGGGATATCACAGTATATGAACAGAGAATGTTGGTGGGAATGCAGTTCCTGGCCTCTCCGTCTCTGTCAGGATATCTTCTCCATCTGTTTGGTTCATCCCTCAGTCGGCTTTGGTTGCAGGGGGTCTGGATTACCCCGTGATCTGTTGGAATTTCTTTCCCTTGCCTCCTGCGAGAATGGTGAGACCTCGACAGCATTTTTCTTAGCTGGCGAGGCACTTCGAGAGGGGGAATCTCATGCAGTCATGAAGCGGACAATGTTGTCCATTGCTGCCACTGCAACATTGCTCGCTCCACTAGCGTTAACCCCCTCCATTCCAGCCAATTCATGGATGTAGGGGCTTAGAGCTCGAATGCCTTGCCTGCCTTTAGCTTGACTATCTTCAATTTTAGCAGTGCCATGAACAATCCACAGATCATCGCACATGTCTCAGTCTTGTTCATCGAAAATGCCCGGGAAAAGGAGGACGCCCTGGATGAACAAGGGCAGAGGACGACTGACAACCAGAAGCATGAAGCATAGGCCCCTGAAGCTGATAAGGAGCAGAAGGTTAAAGGTGAGGCGTCAGATCCGAAAAATGCAGAGCAACGCAAGTAGGAACAGAGGGCGGGAACTAGCGGGGAGGAAGACACCTTTCCCACCGCTGCTGAAAGAGAAGCCTATGGTTGGTACCGAGTAGAGGAAGTGAAAATCTACGATTGATGACGCCCGCGCACAAGGTTCCTATGGCTTTTTGTTTGGTCTTTTGGTGTCTTCTGTTGTTTGTTTTTTGACTCAGTTATAGTAACAATGCTTCTGGTCTCTTTCGTGCCTTGGTTCAATGTCTCTGTTCCTATATTTTGTGTCAATGATTAGGGTAAGGTCAGTCTCCCCTGCGAGGGATGAAATGGTTGGTGCCCCTGCGTGGGCGTGCTCTTATGGAAGTCTGGCTCTTGTGTCTGGCGCCCCTGTCTGGGCTAGTTTTCTGGATGCCTCAATTGCTCTCGGGTGACATACCCATAGCCTGATTCTCTCTTGTTTCACCATGATGTATTTTTTGACTCCTGTACATAATACAATAGTTTAGTCTTTTACCGGAAAATATATATATAATATATTATAATATATATATATTATATATATTATATATATATATTATATAATATAAATATAATATATATATATATATATAATAAATTCCTAATAATAATAACATTAAAAAAAACACACATTATCACAATATATCTAAATTTTATTGAATTTTACGAAAAAAAATATCAATATAATTTAATATATGTAAATTTCATTGGATTTTATAATAGAAAAATAGCAATTTAATTTTAAAAATCAAATGAGTTTAAATTGATTTATTTAATTTGTTTATAACATTACAAAAATAATAAAAATTCAAATAGAAAAATAATATTTTTTAAATATTTTTTACTTGGAACTTTAGATTGAGAGTGAATGATTACACTTTAAGACATTCCATATAATAGGCCACCATCATTAAACTAATAAAAAAAACTTTTATAACTCAAAACTAACTAAGCATGTATTCTCATAGTCTCATTTCTATAACAAATAAAATTATTATGATCAAAAGTTGTAATATACCAGAAGTTTAATAAAAATGGTAAGTAAACATTATGATTTAACCCACTTCATATAGGATTATAGATATGAAAGTAATAATATCCCCTACTCAAGCTTGTAGTTATATTTGTGTTTAAGGATCAAGTTTGTTTTAATTCCAATATTAGAAGTTGAAACATGTGGTAAAACACCAAAATCAACAATCCTAGAGAACAAAAATAATGTGCAAATTATATGATCCACAGCTACACATGGAACAAACTATATGCTCAAATAGATAACTATGTTATGAAACCAACTCACAAAAAGATAGATCAACGCCTTAGAAATAAGTCTCTTCGAGGGGGAAACCTCCTTTACATTACACAAATAAACAATTCCTGGATGATACAAATGACAAGACCTCCTTTCTATATATAGGAGTCTAAGGGGTCATAATATAATCCGAGTCGACATAACAATAATAATGTAAGGGCACAATAATAACAATAGTGGGCTTCTATGGGGCACAATAATAACAAAATGGGGACTACATGGGCACAACGACATAATAAGGGGGTCGTACTAATAACAATAAGGGGTTACACTAGTAGTACAAGGACCTAACATGCCCCTCTTCTTCAAAAAGTGTTGTCCTCAACACTTGAGTAGTTCTTGATGGTTCTGTATAAAATTCTTGTCCTCCCATGTGGAATCTTCAGCGGGTAAGTTCTTCTACTTGATGAGATAATATGAAATTGATTGATTTCGTAGCTGTCGGGTTATTGTTTCTATGACTGCTCCAGGTTCCAATATGATTTTTCCTTCCTCGTCAAGTTCTAGCAATATTGTTTGAATTGGGATCTTCTGCAACTTTTGAATGAGTGGCCACACTTCTTCATCCTTCTTCCATTTATCCCTTGCTTCGTTTATCTAATCTGGTTGGATAATAGAAATAACACAAAATAATTCTTCCACATCCTCATCCTTTCTTGAGAGTGCATCTGCAACAACATTTTGCTTCCCTTTTTTGTATATGATTTTAAAGTCATAAACCAACATATTTGTGACCCATTTTTCCTGTTCTTCTAAAGATAATCTTTGTTCTAAAAGGTATTTAAGACTATCATGATCCATTTTTACCTTGAAGTGTCTTCCATTTAGGTAAGGTCGCCATTTCTTAAGTGCATGTAGTATTGCCAACATTTCCTTCTCATAAATAGCCTGCTTGAGATCTAGCCTTAAAAATACCCAATCCCCTACATCAAAACTCCTTCTGTTGCGATGTTGATTTGCATGTTGTTTCATTCGAATATGCACCAAAGTGGTGTTATCATTTAAAAGTTTGAGAACTTGTTGTTGATGCTCGATGTGATCTTTCACTGCTTGAATATTTTTCTTCTTGATATGGGCTTCTATCTTGAGAGTTTGAGGAATGGTAATTTCTTTGAATGCATTACAAGATATGGTCAAATTCATTTCTTTATGCTCGATGTGATCTTTCACTTCTTGAACATTTTTGTTCTTGATATGTCCTTCTATCTTGATAATTTGAGGAGTGGTAATTCCAGCCAATGCATTACAAGATATGGTCAAGTTCATTTATTCTTTCTCAATGTGATCTTTCACTTCTTGAACCTTTTTCTTCTTGATATGTCCTTTTATCTTGAGAGTTTGAGGAGTGGTAATTCTTGCCAATGCTTTACAAGATATGGTCAGATTCATTTCTTATTTATCTGGGGTTGGTTCCTGTTGTATATCCTCTTCTTTTGATGTTTCTTGATCATTTTCTTCCTCCTATTCATAATCTATATAAAATAATTTCTTCTCAGCACACTTATGGCCTTTAGCATATTTGTTATCACAATTGCAACAAAGCCATTTTTCTCCTTTTTCTTCCAATTGTTGTGGTGTAAACCTTGTAGGTTTTGGAAGGCTAGGACAAAAAGAACTTCCATAATTATAATCATGAGTGGTGGGATTCCTTGTTTCCATAATTTCACTTTCAATTTTCTTTCCAACCTGAATGTTATCCTTTAAAGTCCCTATGAAGACATCAATCCTTTGCTTCTCTGGAATATCATTTACCCTTATATTCAATTTTTGAAAGTCCTTAATGTGCTCTACCATTGAACCCTTTTGTTTGAGATTTATCAATTGGCTAAAGAGGGTGTTTCTCTTTGTATCCTCATAATGTGCTATCATTTCCTCCGTGAAATTGACCAAGTGACAAGTGGTTTACGAGAACAAAGCCCTTCATACCATAAAAATTGATTCGGTTCTAAATATAAAGATGTAATATGTACCTTTTGTAACAGTTTCACCTCATGTAGATCAAAATATTGCTCCATATGTAGTATCTAATTTACCAGATCCTTGCCATCAAACTTCCTCATATCACCTTTTCTTGATTTTATAAGCTTGAAATGACTGTAACTCTTTAATTTCGGATCTTCCAATTCTGAAATTACTACTTGTAGTAGCCCTCTGCGTCCTCTTTCCATTGCCACCAGTCTGATCAAAATTGGATTCTCTAAGAATGGTTTATGCACAATCTCCCAAGATGACCTAATTATATACCTTTTGAGAAGAGCAAACTTGTTTGAAGATCCACATGTCAGTATTTCAACCTTTGGACCTGAAACTGATACACATAAATCTACAGGTCATTCTCCTTCTGTAACTTCTTACGAAAGTGCAATCTGATCCTCAGAAATAAAGTTATAACGATTTCCCAAGGTCACCTGTTTAGGATGTAATTTGGGAGCTTGCAGAAACCCTAAATGTCTTGGACTGTATCTCCGAAAATATAGTGCAACGAGATCTGAAACTCAGACGCGAAGTTCAGTGATATTTTTTCTCAAATGGGATTTGTTTTTAGCTTCTAAAACGTCTCATAAAAAAATTTATAGTGAAAATTCCAAGATGAATTGTTTGGAGCAGCGAAACCCTAGAATCGAAAGCTCTGATACCAAATGTTATGAAACCATCTCGCAAAAAGATAGATCAATTCCTTAGAAATAAGCCTGTTCGAGGGGGGAACCTCCTTTAAATTACACAAATGAGCAATTCTTGGATGATACAAATGACAAGACCTCATTTGTATATATAGGAGTCTAAGGGGTCATAATATAATCATAGCCGACATAACAATAATAATGTAAGGGCACAATAATAACAATAGTGGGCTTCTATGGGGCAAAATAATAACAATATGGGTACTACATGGGCACAACAATATAATAAGGGGGTTGTACTAATAAAAATAAAGGGTTACACTAGTAGTATAGGGACCTAACAAACTAAGAGACAAAAATTTGTCTTTAGTTGAAATAATAAAAAAGAGGTTGTACGCAATCAAATTCCAAAAGGTGTATTAGATTGGAAACACACGATCACATACATAACTCTTGTAGAACATAAAGGATGAATAGCAATAGCGAGGTTAAGTTGAAAATTTTCAAATGGATGAAGTGATCTTTTGAAAAGTTATATGTGATGTTAGAATTAAACATTAATTGCACATGCCAATCATTATTTGAGCTTGATAGGTATAAGTTGAAGTGCAAAAAGTATTACCCATGCTTGTCATTTCTTGATTTAGCTTTTCAATATGATATTATTCAACATGAATTCATTTACATTGGGAACATGAGATTCCAAATGTGAGATATTCTTGTCCAAATAAATGGCACACCAGGCTCTATTAGAAATAAAATGATCATGTCCAAGAAGAACACCCAAATAGGTGGGGAATTAAAATAGTGACTTAACATCTAGCAGTGCCTTAATAATGCACATGATCATTGTCTATCCAAGATCCCATGGAAAATAAAATGGTATTTTTTTTTATCAATGAAGGTTTAAGTATTTAGATTCAACAAAGTAATTAAAGCACAACAATCTCAAAAGATATTTACATATTCACAATCTTGGGGGCCTTGAAATTCAAACTATGTCTAGTGTATCTCTTTGTCTCTATAAATTACAAGTTCTCGCATAAGATTGTTGTGTACTTTTGCGGTGAGATACAACAAAATCAAGATCATGGTTGTAACCATAGTTTGGAAATCATTATTGGGCCTTATTTTATTCTCAATGACCTTAAAAACATGATAATTTTGTCATAAAAAGTATGGGAGCCAAATGCATGTCTAACCTACCAAAATATAGATCACATACAAATTCAAAGGTGCATGTCTAGATAAGACACCATATTATCCTATTTGCAACATGGGGTGAGGTATGCTCCAAATAATGAAAGAATAAATGCCTAGAAACATTTTCAAAACTTGTAAAATTTCCAAGAGGTGAAAGAAACAATACCAAAAATCCATTTTCAAAATTTACATACATAATACACCTGCATCATTGGTTGAGTACACCTTTACTCTAACCCAAAAAGGAAAAGAGAATCTAAAATCAAAACCAAGTAACAAGGGTCACTTACGTGTTGAGATGCCATGAATTTGAAACCAGGTAGGCATGAAATCTTTCGTACAACATAGGGGGTACCTCCCCTTAGGTGGAAAGATGCTTCAACAACATTTAGAGAACTTGTAAAACCTAATTCATAACACAGCAATGCCACTATCATAATGATCCGAACTTAAACAAGAATGCAACAAATTACAGATATAACCATAAATACAAAGATGTAGTAGAAATAACACTTGATTTCATTAATATCAAATACTGAAATATGCTTACAAACAGAATTGAAATAAGACGAGCTCAGACGATGGTAAATTATCTCTGAGAAGAGATGTGGTGGCTACATGCCTCTCAATTGTGTTACAATGAGGCTCAAGGGCCTATTTATTATTGAAAAACAAGAGAAAACTTTAAACAACCAAAACCCTAACCCCAGGAGATGTAACGTCAAGAGTTTGTGGGTCTCGTTGGGGTTATTTGAGCAGCCAACTTCTTAGGGTCATAACTTGGTCATATTATCTCTATTTAGCGCCTACGATACCTTGTTGGAAATATCTCTTTGATTACTACGGGATTTACTGGAGGCCCCTGCCTACGACTATGGGCCTACAGTGGACCTTAAAAAAAATGTTATTTAGGGGATCAAAACCGTTGATTTTTGGGTAGCATCAGATGTGATCTAGCTTTGAAAGTTTATGGAGGGGATATAACACATGAGATCTCCAAGACCCAAAAATCATTTGGAGAAATTCCACCTGGATTGTATTTTATTAAAATAATTAATATTTTTAATGGGGTTCCTAGTCTAAACTTAGGAAAATTAAAATATTAATGGGTATTAATGAAAATATGGGTGAGAAGCTTCTAAGAGATGAGGATCAAGTCTAATTTAATCTTAGCCATTGATTAGAGACTTAATCTCGACCATTTATTTCTCAACAGGAAAAGTATAAATGGAGGCTTGGTGTTAGTTGGATAAGACACACAGTGAGGGCAACATTTGAGCTAATTCAAAATTCTAGGGCGTGATTTGCAGACGATTTTGAAGTAAGATTCTAGTGCAAAGGAGGACAGTTCGGCAAAGGGACTTCCATCCAAGGCTGAAAATACATAGTAGAGAGGAAAAGCAACATCAGGGAGAGACAACGTAGCCTCAGAAAGGGTGATGCAGAGGTTAGAGGGCTGACACAGACACTTAGAGGCAATGTTGGGGTTTCTGTGAGGCAGATCGGGCAGCAATTCAACACATCGATTTTTGAGTCAGGAAGGCTCACTAGGAGGGTGACGCAGCTCCTAAAGGAGGTGACATAGAGTCAGTGCAAAGCTTGGAGCAGCCATCACTGCATAGCACTGGGGACAACACAGTCACTTGTGGGGTTTGTTCATCCTGTTACTAGATTCACCAAAATATCTCTCTCAGGATAGAGGTGCTTCTGCTGAGTTTATTCTCTGTTGGGTGAGACAGATTTGGCACCCTAGTTGTATTCAGAAATTTGCTTGATAATAAAACCCTCATATCTGTTGCACTGGTTTTCTCACATTGGGTTTTTTCGAGGATGTTTAGTCAAAAAATAAGTGTGTCCTTTGTGTGGTTGTCTCATTTTATTTTCAGTACTTGATATGTATATTAGTGTAGGCTGCAGTGTATTTGCATTAATAGTTTCTAAATACTTATCAAAATAACTTGTTAAATGAAGAACACAAGTAGGTAATGCAAATCAATTTGTTGTAGTAGGATTTTTGGTTTATTAGTTTCAAAAAATTTCACATGGTATCAAAGTGATTGTAGATCAAGGAGGACTGAAAGGGCAGAGGAAAATATATGCTTGAAGACAATTGTCCTGAGAGACAACGTAGTTTCAGGCCAAGAGAACAGAGGAGGGGTGACGCAGTCACCAAGGGAGGCTCACCCAGAGCCCGAGTCAGCTTGATTGGGTGACATTGTTGCTGTAGAGGGAAACATAATGGTTACTGGGCTAATGCAGTGACTGTTGAGTCTCATTTTTCCTGTTGTTGTGGCTAGAGGTGCAACATAGATTTCATTTGGAGTTTTTGGTGGGGTGTTGATTATGTTGGTGCCGAACAATACCTAGTGGGGCAGAAGAAAAGTAGAGGGAATTAGTTCCTTAGAATATTTCTTACCAAGAAATCTAGATCCAACGTTGAGCAACAGTAAAGAGAGATCAGAGAGGGGTGGTTCAACAGTGGTTGGCAGAAGGATTTATGTGAATGAAATTAAAATTCAGAGGGAGCTTGTTCCTTAAATGATTTCTAGTGCCAAATAAATCCAAATCCGAGTTTTTCTGGGGCAACAACGAAAGAGGGAGAAGAGAACCAGTTTGACATTTTACTGGCAGAGATGGCAACCACATCTCTAGGAGGGAGGTGGGGTGATTTAGAGTTGTAGTTTGAAAGAGCTATAGAGGGGACATGATCCTTGAGGTGCCTAAAATCTTGGATCGCATACGGCTACGGGAGCCCTTAATGATAGTAACAGAATGATGGGAGTCAGTTGGTGCAAGGGAAGATGGAGTGATAGTGGTAGAGCTAGAGTGCTCAAAGTCTGAAGCAATGCGGTGGAGTGTTGCAACAGTGCAGGAGGCATAGAGAAGATACAACATCAACCCAGTGGCATCAGAGGGTCAACACAAATTAGCAGTAGAGGTAGCTTCAACGTCAAGGGGCATCTAGACTGACCAGCATGTCAACTTTTGGGTGTATTTTTTAGTTGCTTACTTCTCAGCAACTGAGTTGCAGTGTAGTAGTTAAAAGTGGCAGTGCTATAGGAAGCACGATGCAACATATTGAGAGGGAGTTGCCGTACAAATGCAACAATGATAGTGGCATTTTCATGGGCAACAGTACAGATTGTGGCAGTGCAGAGTATCGATGTTGTGAATCAGTGTGATACTTCTGCTGAGACGTATTGCTAGAGCACATTCCTCGCTAAGAGGGAGTGTTGATTTTTGGGTAGCATCGAATGTGATATAGCTCAGAAATTTTCTGGAGGGGCTAGAATACATGATATCTCCAAGACCTAGAAATTGTTTGGAGAAATTTCACCCGGGTTGTATTTTATTAAAATAATTAATATTTTTAATGGGTTCCTAAGCCTAAACTTAGGAAAATTAAAATATTAATGGGTATTAATGAAAATATGGGTGAGAAGTTTCTAAGATATGAGGATAAAGTCTAATTTAATCCTAGCTGTTGATTAGAGACTTAATATCGATCGTTGATTTCTCAACGAGAAAATTATAAATGGACGGTTAAGGTCAGTTGGAGAAGACACACAGTGAGAGTAGCACTTGAGCTAATTCGAAATTCTGGGGTGTGGTTTGTGTCACGCGGAATGAGTCGATCTTGTGGACAAGATAAACCTTCCTAGAATCTAAGGAAGACCTAATGACAAACAAACCAACCAGACACTATCTTTCTCTAAATGTGCTTTATAAGTAATGGGAAACAAGTGTGTTTTAAGGCCTACCTCATGTCCAACGCAATTTTGGAGATGCCTTCGCTCCTTTGATCCAAGTAAGTTCCTTTGTCGCAAACCTGCAAGCACAAACAAGGCAAACGATTAAATAGCACCTGAATATCCAATATTATAAAACATATTTAACATGAAAGTCAAGGAGTCCATGAAACAAATAACATGAGATACTTGTTGAGAAAAATGAGCTTGATTGTATTAATTCAAAAAGAGAAGAACCTTACAACCTTTGCCTTGACGCTGTACAAGCTCCTCCCAGGGTCCAACAAGAAGTCTCCTCTACTTTGACAAGCTTCACTCACTCCCCAATGAAGGCAAAAAGGTATGTGATCTCTCCTCTTAAGCTCAAATAGGAAGTCTTGATTTCACTAGCATTTACCCTCAAAAGTTCAGCTTCTAACCTCTCTGGCCACTGACCCAATGCCTCAATTTATAGTGCAATGGAGATCAGTTACCAGCTCCTCCTTCAAAGGGATAGAATCCTCCTTCAAAGGGATGGCTCCTCTCAACAAGGGATTAGTTCCTCCTATGATGGGATGCATGAACCACTTGGAGCGAACAATCCACGTAACAAATGCTTCTAGAAAACTCTAGAATTAACCCAAGATGAGTTTTTTAAGATAAAGATTGCGCCTTTTGACTTTTACAGGCATACGCACCCTCCCCTTTACATACAGAGCATATAAGTACGCAGATACCTTGAACAAAAGGTGCGGGCCCGCAAGCAAAAGTAAGAGAGTGCGGAACCAGAGTTACATTGATTTTTTGATATCTTTCTCTCTTTTCGCAAGCTTGTTTTGAAAAGATGAGGTTTAAGACTTGCTTAGGAAGCTGGTATAGGTGATGATAGGCCTACACTGACTGCAAATAATCAGGGTGACAATATTTTTGTGTAACAGATTGCCCCCTAAAGTGCGAAGTCTGTAGTATATGAGGATTTTTCATTTATCATATAGGAAGAGTGAAGTGCTTTATCATTTCGAGGATCATCTTGCGGAGAGCCCGGTTGGAACCTGTAGAAACATTCAATGCAAAATATATATATGAGATCATATCATCACTGAGGTAGGCATTCCCATACTCAGATAAAACCTGACTAAGAGACTGAAAACTGACTAGAGGACTAACTACTGCTCTAATATAGGAATGATCTCGTAACACATCATAAGTACAGACACATGTGGACATAGTATGGATGCAGCCATCTGTTTATGAATAGTCCATAATATAATGAATACAAAATTCCTCGCAACCTGGATGGTGGAAACTAGATCCAGGGTCTTCATTTCTACGTCAAGAAACAATACGATTCTATCCATGCGATTGAATGTGTCGAAGTCGAACATGGTAGAAACCGCTTGATTACTAGTCAATGATGTAAACTGTTATCAAGCGTGAGAGAAACCACCAATAATGACAATGGCTCTCAAAGCACTCAGCACAATCCATGAAACGTGATAAGATGTGTTGATGTCGAACATGCCATGGAATCCTTTGATCGAAAATCGATGATGTAAACTGTCGTCAAAGGCGAGAAACCTGCCATTGAGGCATGCAGATCTCAAGGTACTGACGATTCCTAGATCATCTTTCTAGATAATGAGTCGGAGTCGATAGAAAGCGATCCTTCGTAAGCAAGCTCACGACACGAAATCATAAATCAAGTTGAAGAAATTTAGTTGTAAGGATGGTCAAGATGAATGACAGTCATTTTGCAGATGAATGGCTTATTTGCATTGAGCTCTTGAACACATAACGACACGACAGATGGTTTGGTGATGATTGACCCAAAGTTAATACCCAGAAACCGGCTGAAGGCTTTCAATATGGTTTGATCAACTGTTAGGTAAAGGATTTCCCAACCCAGGTGAATGAAAGTGTCATGTTCAAGAGTGGTTATAAAGTATGACAAACATACATACTTTTCTCTCTTTTCCCCACCATTTTTGGCAAGTACCTCTTTATTTTTTACAAGCTTGAGGAGGACATATGCTTGATTATAAGCTCACCCTTCGGGTGAGTCAAATTAGTTTAAATGAGAACCCTAAGAAGGAGTGGTCAATTCCTGTTTGTAATAGAACAGGTCCTTTACTGTCAAAATTTAACGAGTCCAGTATAGGAGAACTCAGCGTTTTTCATTTTTAGAGAGTCTGAAAAACTAAAGAAGACTCCAGGGTTGACTTTTTCGTAAATTTGTGTCTCCCAAGCCCGAAAAAGTATAAAATAATACTTGAGAGAACCGCTTGATCTTTTACGACAAAGGAGTATTTTTCGTATATTAGTGTCTTTGATCCGAAAAAGTAAAAAAGTGACCAAGGACACGTCGTTTTATAACCAATATCGAATTTGAAACGACAAAAATCCGGCAATATTTTTATGTTTTTACGGTTGAAAAAGAGCTATAAATCGACTGTCTTTTAATTCCGTTTTAACGAGCTTAAAAGAAAAACTCGGCAATCTTTTCATGTTTTAGGAGTCAGAAAAGGGCTTAAAAGGTGACTGGTTGAAAATGATCGATTTCGCCTAAATAATCTTGTTATCTTGCACAAAAACACAAACATTACTCATACCTGCTTGAAAGAGATAAAAATGTCGTAATAATACCTTTTTAAAGTGAAACATAAACAAATTTGAAATTTATTTATTCAAAAAACTTATAAAAAGGGGGTTTTACCATTCATTTTTACCATTTGTGATTTGGGCGAGGAAATAGTGCTTTTTCTCTAAAAATTTTCCGAGAGGATTGTGGAAAATCCAACCGTCGGAATCAGACGTCGTCTTCACCAGGTAATCCACATCATCCTCCTCTTATTTTTCAACCGTTTAGCTTTTCAATTTGGTCATTTATTTATTTTTTGGGAGGGTTTTTGGGCGAAAAACCCGCACTCGGGGTATGCAGGCTCACCACTGCGAACCTACGGACCCCAACTTTTTCTCCATTGGGAAAAAGTTCGGGGTCCGCACCTTCCATTTGGACAAAGTGCGGCCCCACGCACTGTGTTCAACAGGAAGGGTGCGGACCCCGCCGTGAGGGTTTTTAACCCAAAAATTCTCAAAAATTGACCAAAGAAAAACAATTCTAGCATTCTAATTAATCTTTTGGGCTGATGTAGGGAGTACACCATGCTAGATTGGTGAGAACGAGAGCACGAGGATGTGGACGCAGCCGCATGGAATCATCAACCTTCGCTTGATGCTTTGAGGGTGTGCGGACTGTACAAATACTGGGCCATTCCTGGCATGAGGGCTCAGGTAGATTTCTTGCAGTGGATGGTTGATAGGTGGAATGGCCAGGACCAGTGTTTCTTCATTGGTGGCCACCAGCTCGAAATTGAGCCAGCGGATATATACTTTTTGACCGGTTTGCCTAAGAGAGGCGTTGACTTGACCCTGTTCGGAGCTAGGGCGGGTGGCCAGTCCGTCGAAAGTCTTCGATTAGAGTACTGCAACAGTCAGTCTAAAGACAAAGGGATAGACATAAAGACCATATCCCTTCCTGAACTCAGGGTAATTTCATTCACTGTTACTCGACTTTGCGGGGTTGCCGCTTTACACATTGCCACCGGATCCCAGATGTGTATGGCAGTCGATTGCTTTCAAGGCACCGTTTTCAACTAGTGCGATGCTGTGTTGGCCAATGTGAAGGGCCAATTGACCAAGGCCAAGAACGGACGGCTGAAGACTTTTGGTTATGGTGTTGTAGTCATCAGCTTTGGCCTAGAGAGGATTCCTATGATCATCCCACAGCACCTTACAGTTGTATTTGGGCATCCCCGAGAGCCTAGACTGATGCGATGGGTCGCAGTCATGGCCCGTCATCCTGACGAGGGGATCGAGGTCATCCTGTTCAAACCTGAGTTTTTCCAATGGTTGGAGCACCAGGTTTTCTCTATCCAAGACTTTCCTTATCCTGGGATTGACTTTCGTGGAGACCCAGACATGGATCTTCCTCCAGGAGAGCAGTGGGATGACTCAGGTAATCATTTTCAACACTTTTCTAATGTTAATTTTTTATTATTTTTTATATCGTCTCAAAACTGATAGTAATAATTTTTTAAAATGCAGATGTGGGTCCACAGCGACCAGCCGCTCTCCGGCCCTTCGAGAGAAAGCAACCACTTGCACCAGCTCCAGCCCCACAGGATGAATCAACAGAGACCTTGGACGAGTTGGAGAGTCACCTAGAGCGCTTGACAGGGGACATTCCCGAGACTAGCATAGACGACATTCCTCGTCGGCTTCAGCGCTACGTGATTGGAGTCCCCGGACCTTTTAGGAGGTTCCTTTGTAAGGTGGCCCGCGCAGTGGTTTCATATCGAGATCATCACCAGTGATGGGATGATCGCTTATGTAGTCACATGTGACATTTTGCTTTTTGTATCTATCATTTTTGCTGATCATAAGGTGTTTTTCAACCTATGATCGAGGACGATGTATTTTTTGACACTCTCCTATATATATATGATATCGTTATTACTGGCTTGTCTTCTTAAACATGTTATGGAATGTTTTTAAATTTACTTGTATGATTATCGCACATGTCTACTTAACACTAGAGAAGCAACTGCATCTGCTAATGTATTTAAAGATCTTGGAATATGCTGATATTCAATGTAATCAAATTCACGTTCCAAGAGACGCACACTCAAAAATAATATTAATAAAATGTGATTTCTAATGGCGTATACTCTATTAAGCTGTAATAAAACGAGTTCAGAATCCAACCTCACTATCAAACTCCGAATCCCGAATGAAATAGATTCAGATAATAACTCCACTACTGCACTATATTCTGCAATGTTGTTCATTGTTTGACCAAGGCTTACCCCATGTATAGATACTAACTCGTCAGAGGG
>APFE031428794.1:37629-74006 GCA_000404065.3 Pinus taeda
CAAGTTTGGAGATGCCTTCGCTCCTTTGATCCAAGTAAGTTCCTTTGTCGCAAACCTGCAAGCACAAACAAGGCAAACGATTAAATAACACCTAAATATCCAATATTATAAAACATATTTATCTTGAAAGTCAAGGAGTCCATGAAACAAATAACATGAGATACTTGTTGAGAAAAATGAGCCTGATTGTATTAATTCAAAAGAGAAGAACCTTAAAACCTTTGCCTTGACGCTGTACAAGCTCCTCCCAGGTTCCAACAAGAAGTCTCCTCTACTTTGACAAGTTTCAGTCACTCCCCAATGAGGCCAAAAAGGTATGTGATCTCTCCTCTTAAGCTCAAATAGGAAGTCTTGATTTCACTAGCATTTACCCTCAAAAGTTCAGCTTCTAACCTCTCTGGCCACTGACCCAATGCCTCAATTTATAGTGCAATGGAGATCAGTTACCAGCTCCTCCTTCAAAGGGATAGAGTCCTCCTTCAAAGGGATAGCTCCTCTCAACAAGGGATTAGTTCCTCCTCTCATGGGATGCATGGACCACTTGGAGCGAACAATCCACGTAACAAATGCTTCTAGAAAACTCTAGAATTAACCCAAGATGAGTTTTTTAAGATAAAGATTGCGCCTTTTGACTTTTACAGGGGTACACACCCTTCCCTTTACATACAGAGCATATAAGTACACAGATAACTTGAACAAAAGGTGCGAGCCCGCAGGCAAAAGTAAGAGAAAGTGCGGAACCAGAGTTACATTTCTTTTTTGATGTCTTTCTCTCATTTCTCAAGCTTGTTTTGAAGAGCTAAGGATTAAGACTTGCTTAGGAAGCTGGTATAGGTGATGATAGGCCTACACCGACTGCAAATACTCAAGGTGACGATATTTTTGTGTAAAAGTTTGCTGAGGATTTCAAAGTAAGATTCTAGTGCAGAGAAGGGAAGTTCGATAGAGGGACTTCTATCGAAGGCCGAGAATACATAACAGAGAAGTAGAGCAACATCAGGGAGAGACAATGTAGATCTAGAAAGGGTGACACAGTTACTTAGAGGTAGCGCTAGGATTTTTGTAAGGTAGATCATGCAGCAATTCAACATATCGAGAGCCTGGAAGGTTCACTGGGAGGATGACGCAGCTCCTAGAGGAGGTGACACGGTCTCAGTGCAGAGCTAGGAGAAACCATCGCTATACAACACTGGGGACAACACATTCACTTGTGGGGTTTGTTCATCCAGTTGATATATTCTCCAAAATATATGTCTCTAGATATAGGTACTTTTGTCGGGTTTATTCTTTGTTGGGTGAGCCGGATTTGGCACCCTAGTTGTATTCATAAATCCACTTAATAATAAAACCCTCATATCTATTGCACTATTTTTCCTGCATTGGGTTTTCCCAGAGACTTTTAGTCCAAAAATAAGTGTGTCCTTTGTGTGGTTGTATCATTTATTTTTTAGTACTTGATCTGTATATTAGTGTAGGCTGTAGTGTATTTGCATTAATATTTTCTGAGTACTTCTGAAGATAACTTGTTAAATGAAGAACAAAAGTATGTAATGCAAATTAGTTTGTTGCAGTAGGATTTTTGGTTTATTAGATTCATATTTTTTTACAAAAACTGCTCCGGAAGTTCAGGACCCAAAAAAATGCTAAAAATAGTAAATGTTGAAATAAACAAGGAAACAACTGAAATTGACTGGAGTTCTAAGTGGAATAGGTGGGTGACCACCAATATCCACCTTGATCATTCCTTCCCCTTAGGAAGCAATGATCCCCATTGTGTGCAGAGCCTCCATGGGGTGAGGAAATTTATGTTAAACCTGGTCCCTGGTGATCCTGATCCAAATTTAAACAGGAACGCAACAAAATACAGAGTTAACCATATACACAAAGATGCAGCGGAAATAATACTTCATTTCATTAATGGAAAATACTGAAATATGCTTACAACCGGAAATAGAAATAAACCAGTAGGGGCGATGTGTAGCTTATCTCTGAGAAGAGATGTGGCGGCTACATTCCTCCTGACTGTTCTGAACTATGTTACAATGAGGGTCGAAGGCCTATTTATTGTTGAGAAACAATGGAAAACCCTTCACATTCCAAAACCTAACCCTAGAAGATGAAACGCCAAATTGCGGGCCCTGTTTTTGGGTAAGTTGGTACATCAACTTCCTAGGGTCGTGAATTGGTCGTATTATCTCCATTTGACGTGCATGATAGCCCGTTGGAAAGATCTCTCCGAGGAATACGGTGGAAAAGACGATTTTTTGATAGAAACATCGCTGGTGGTAGATTTCCCAAAAAAAGTAGTTTAGGGCCTCAAAACGGCTCCGGAAGTTTAGGACCCCAAAAACTGCTAAAAATAGTAAACCGTGCTATAGTTAAGGAAACTGAAAAAATGAAAGAAACAATTGTGGGGGCCCGAATGGGATAGGTGGGTGGCCACCAACATCCACCTAGATCATTCCTCCCCCCTTAGGAAGTAATGGTCCCCATTGCGTTGAGTTCCTCCCTAAGATGAGGAAGCTCCTGCTGAGATGGGTCTCTAGTAAGTTGTTCTGCAATCTCTGATGTGTCTAGAAATGGTGGGAAGCATGGTTGGCGACGGTCCACATTGAACACTCGGTGCAAGTGAAGGAATGGAGGAATGCTGTGCTTCCAAGCATTGTTTCCCGTAGCCTTGGTATTGGTGTAAGGACCATGTCGGAGTGGTTTGAGTTTTTGATGGGTTCTTGTAAGGTGTTCTTTTTGCAGATGTAACCAAACTTTGTCACCCACCTGAAACTTATGTGGTACCCCTGTGAGTGAGGAGAAGTTGTTCCTGTGTTTTTTCATGACCGTATCCCTTTGCTGCTGCTGCTGCGTGGAGGAACCCTTTGTGGGGGTCATGGATGTAGCAACGAACTTCCCCTTACTTTGGGAGAAAGCCAAACATAAAATAAATTTCCTAGTCTGTGATATGAGCTTGATGTCTTTCTTATCAGTGATCAAAGAGGTGGCGGTAGGTGGGGCTACCTCCGATATCCTGTATAATGAATTATTCAAATAAATAATGACAGCATGAGGCCTTGACTCATACACAACATGTTGCCTCCACAAGTATGGTTGGCTTAATAATACATCACAAACATCCAGAGGTGTAACATCATACAATACTTCATTTGTGAAGGGCTTGATGCTATAGGGAAGGCGGCACTGCTGGCGAACTTTGAGATCTCATCCTTCATGAAGCCACCCGATACTATACAGTTGTGGATGTGTTGTAGTCAGTAGGCCCAACCGCTTCACAACCTCTGCTGAAATAAGGTTCTTTTGGCTACCAATGTCGACAATGAATTGCAGTGACGAACCCTTCACCCACATCTGTGAGTAGAAAAGACGCTCCCCCTCCTCTAGGTTTTTGGGGTCATTCTTCTGGATCTTGGCAGTGGCAACAGTGGCACTGGGATCCGCATCAATGATCTGCTTCCCTTTGCCATTCCCCTTGTCAGGTTCTGGCTCAGGGTCGGAACATGCATTTGATTTGGAAGCCTTCAACTCAGCCACCAGCTACTGCTTGGTCCAACACTCACTTGTGTTATGAGTTGGACTCTTGTGGAAATCACACCACTTTCCTATGTCCTTCTTCGGCTTCATGGTGTTGTTATTTTCTTGTAGCTTCAAGGGGTTGTCTTGGGTCACCCCGCCTTGGCTTTGTCCTCTGGGCTTCGGATTTGCAGATCCAAAGTCTCGCTTCTTCTGTTTGCACTTTTTCTCGATTTTGACAGCATATCAGTATGCTGTGCCGAGTGAGGAGATGTTCAAGAACTCCATCTCTTCCTAGATGTATCTGTGTAGGCAGCCCTGGTATTTGAGTACCAGATGCAGCTCAGAATCTTTGATACCCAACTATGTAAGAAGGGTATGAAAAATATTTGTGAACTCCAACACATCTTGGTCTCATCCCTGTCGTAGTGTGGTCCATTTGATGTATTTGTGCTCATAGCTTTTGACAGGGTAGTACTGCTCCTTGATGGCATCCCGGAAGTCATTCCAAGTGGGTGCGGCTGAAAATAGTGAGCGTGTACTTTCATCCTTCTACTCGCAGTATGTTTCCCACCAGTCCTTGACGTGGGGGGCTGCTTTGAGAAGAGCGAAAACAATCTTTTCCCGACTTGAAAATTCATGAACAGAAAAATACCCATCTAGCATATTTAACCATTTATCTACAGCATCTACATCTATTTGACCCTCGAATATGGGGATTTCAAAGTTAACTTGTACCTTAAACGGTGTGGCGTTTCCAGAGTAGCTGTTGGAAGTCAATGCGTCGCCTCTAGGTAGCCGCTGAAGGATCTGGGCAAAGTTGTCCATCATCGCGTTCCATTGTCGCTCGAGGGCTTCTTCGAGAAAGATTTTGATAGGATCTCCTTCCCCCTCATCTTTCTTCTCATCCGCCATGGGAGGCCGTCGGGATTTTCGAGGTTGGTCTTGCAAAGGTTCGACCAGTTCAAGCCCTAACTCCTTATATCTCGACCTCGTTGGGGACATGCAAAGAAAAACATAGAAAAAGCAGACCGCTCCGATACCACTGATCTGGATTTAAAAAGGAACGCAACAAAATACAGATATAACCATATACACAAAGATGCAGCAGAAATAATACTTCATTTCATTAATGGAAAATACAGAAATATGCTTACAACCGAAAATAGAAATAAACCAGCTAGGGCGATGGTAGCTTATCTCTGAGAAGAGATGTGGCAGCTACATGCCTCTGAACTATTCTGAACTGCATTACAATGAGGCTCGAAGGCCTATTTATTGTTGAGAAACAATGGAAAACCCTTCATATTCCAAAACCTAACCCTAGAAGATGAAACACCAAATTGTGGGCCCCGTTTTTGGGTAAGTTGGTACATCAACTTCCTGGGGTCGTGAATTGGTGGTATTATCTCCGTTTGACGTGCATGATAGCCCGTTGGAAAGATCTCTTCGAGGACTACGGTGGAAAAGATGATTTTTTGGTAGGGAAATCGCTAGCGGTAGATTTCCCCAAAAACATCGTTTAGGGTCTCAAAACGGCTCCGGAAGTTTAGGACCCAAAAAACTGCTAAAAATAGTAAACTGTGCTATAATTAAGGAAACTCAAAAAATGAAAGAAACAGTTGTGGGGGCTCGAATGGGATAGGTGGGTGGCCACCAACATCCACCTGGATCAGATCCATTGATCTAGAATTTATCCAGGATAAGGAATGAAAGGTATTAAAGACTCATGTGCATGGATGTGCCTATGTTACTTATGCAATGGATTGATAACATTGCTAGAATACATAGACACTAAGGTGATCAGAGAAAATATAATAGTCGAACATGTAAACAAAACAAGTTTAATAAGGAGTTCACCCAATGCTCCTGGGCTACATCTTCTATTCCAGCCTTTCAATGGTGGCCTCTCTATTATGTTTCAAGTAGAGTTTTTACAATAGTGAGGTCAATTCGAGACTCACTAAACATAATGAAGTTAGTAGGAATGGAGTGCACGGACTCTCCTTATTGAAACTTGACCTCTGAGGGTCACAGTAGTATGACAAGCCTATGCCGAGGAGTTTGCTTGAACCTCTCAAGCATTTAATGGAGTACACAGACTCTTTGACTCTCTCTGGCTCTGTCTGGCTCGATGTTGCCTTCAGGTCATCTCGGCTTCTACTCTCTTTTCTCTGCTATTAGCTTCTTGCATCTCTATGTGTGCCTCCTTCTGCTTTTGTCAGTTCGTGGCTTTAAAGACAGTTTTTTCTTTGACTGCTCGTTTCTGCTTCCCGGCCTTCTGGTCTCCTTTCCTTTGTCCATTTGAATTCCTCTACTCTGTGTCATCATCACTGGGTAATGCCTCGCAGGGAGGTGACCACTTGTTTGCTAACAAACTGCGTGTAAAATTCCTTGAATCATATTTGAATGGATGTTAAATCTATTTGCTTCAAGATCACCCACGAAAACAAATCGTTTACCAACTCATCATCCATGTCAGACTTAAAATCCCCTGTCATCTTGCCTTTTGACCTGTCAAATCCAGTCAGTCATCAGGACGCATCTCCGCCGTCAATCTGGATCCTATGATCGTCCTTCATATCAGGCGGATAAGTCACACGGTGTTTACCCATCCGATGCAGGCAGTTTTCTCTCTCATCCGCCAGACGCATGTCGCTCGATGTGTGGCATCGGGCAGGACTCAGTCAAAACTGCTTACCACCTCGAAGACTTCCGATATCCTGTCAGTTTTGGGGAATCCCACGCTACGGAACCAAAACAATTACTTTTTCAAAATTTATAGTGATTTTGGGTCTGGGCGCTTCAGGGCCTTCCTTCACTAAGGGGGACACCCTGCGATACACGATTAGAGCTTGACACTATTCACGTATCAGAATCCACCTCTGTTTCCTGAATTAGCCTCCAGTTTTGCCAGTTTTGTGTCATTGCACTTTACCAAGGGCTAACAGTCTGCGCGCTAGACCAAGGGTCCTTGTTGCTCCACTCTGGCCACCACTGTAACCATTACGAGGATTCCTTCTAATAGATTTCACTTTTCTACAACTTGAATCTTTTACCATAATTTGAAACAGTCATGAAAACTTAGAGAGTTTTAGGATCCAATTTGGATCACGACCTTCCCACTGAAAAAGCTTTTGGACCACCAAAAGTTAGTTTCCTTTCAAGAATCAATCAAGTGAGGGTATTTCTTCCTCTCTTGCTCAATTTCTATCCATTTCGCATTGCTTGGATTTGAACCTTTGAGTTTGATTCTAAGGTACTCAACATCCCCTCTGCATGTGGTTCTTACCTTCCTGTCCAGAACTGTATCATCCTACAGCTCATTAAGATATTCAGGTAATAGATCATCAATAAAAGGCAATTGAATCTTCCCTTCGGGATCTTCAATTAATGAAGGTTCAAATAGTCTCAAGTTGTCTGCATTAACAACTAAGTAGATGTGCATGTAAGCTGGTAGATCAAGGTGAAAAGCATTTTCACCAATTTTCTCAAGTATCTTGAAAGGTCCATACCTTATTGGGTTCAACTTCTTACCTTCACCTTGCATCTTGTCTTTGCTGATATACAACCAAACTTGATCAGAAACCTAGAAACTATGCTCCATCCGATGTTTGTCATGCCTTGCCTTGTACTTGGTTTGGCTCTTTTCCAGTTGTTCCTGTACTGCCTGGTGAATCTCTTGGATTTGTTCAATGAACTTGGTTTCCTTTTCCACATCACCGTGTCTATCAACTGCTAAGTCTTTACTAAAGACAAATCTAAGGGAGACCTTGGTGTGAAACCAAAATAGGTCTCAAAAGGAGATCTCTATGTAGAAGAGTGTTTAGCTCGGTTGTAAGCATGTTTCACATAACATAAATGTTCATTCCAAAGTTTGGGATTCTTGTTGTAATAGCCTCTGAGCAACTGGATCACTGTCTTGTTGACCACTTCTGTTTGGTCATCTATTTGCGGATGAAAATCTGTGCTTTTCTTCAACCTGGTGTCCATCAATTCCCACAAACTTGACCAAAATTTCCTGACAACTCAGGTATCTCTATAAGATATTATTGAAGTGGGTAATCCATAACGAACCCAAACATGCTGAAAGAACATCTTTTTATTTATTTCAACTATAATTTGTTTGTTACAAGGTATTAAAATACACATTTTACTAAACCTATCCACAACATCATATAGATAGTCATGACCTTTCCTAGATTTAGGCAGTCCTCCAACAAAATCCATGGAAACACTTTCCCAAGGATGAGAAGGAATTGGTAGTGGAGTGTACAAGCCTAGTTTTCTATTGTCGGGCTTGCTTTTAGCACACATGGTACATCCTCTTACATATCTAGAAATTGTCTCATTCATTTTTGGCCAATAACAAAATCTTTGTAGTCGTGAAACCGTTTTACTTACACCAAAGTGACATGATACTAGAGAAGTGTGTGCTTCTTGAATTATCTTTACTCTTTTAGTTTGTGGAATGCATAGCTTCCCAAAATGATACAAGAGTTGGTCCTTAACATGATAATCCAATTTCTCTACTCGTTTTCCTTGACTCAAAGTTTCATATACATCCTTAAAATCTATATCTTGAGCATATTGTTCAATGTAGCTCTCATAGAATACTGAATTATGCTTAAGTATAATAGATGCATTTATAATTGGTCTAGATGAAATATCTGCAACTTTATTGTGTATGCCCTTTTTATATCTGATGACTAAATGAAACTGTTGTAGAAAACCCATCCATCTATAGTGTCTTGATTGCTACAACTTAGTTTGGGAGTGTAGATATTGAAGTGGCTAATGATTAGTATGTATAACTTTCTCTTTGCCCATTAAATAATGTTTCCACTTTTTCACACTCTGTACTAATTCATACAATTCTTTATCATATGTGGGATAGTGAACTACTACATAATTAAATGTCTCAGAATGATAACATATGGGTTTACCGTGCTGCACACTACTCCCATGGCATAGTCAATGACATCTGTTTCAATCTCAAATGGTCTTTGAAGATCGGGCAGTGCTAGTACTGGTGCTATACTAGTCTTTTCTTTCAAGGTGTCGAAGGATTTTTGCTGTTTTCCTCCCCACTGAAACACCTTGTCCAATCCTGTTAAAGCATGTAAGGGAGTTGCAATTAAGGAAAAGTTAGAAATAAACTTTCTCCAGTATTGTGCTACTCCTAAGAAGCTTCTAACTTCTGTAGCATATTTGGGTTTAGGCCAGTTTACAATGACTGTAACCTTAGAGGGATCTATCTTCAATTCACCACCCCCTACTATATGTCCCAAATAATTCAAAGATGTTTTGCCAAATGCACATTTTAAGAGTTTAACATAAAGTTTTTCTCCTTTCAAAACATCTAGTGTCTGCTTAACATGCTTTAAACTTTCTTCCCACATTTTGCTAAATATAAGAATGTCATCCAAACATACAATAACAAAACCATCAAGAAAAGGTCTGAGTAGATCATTCATTACTCTCATGAAAGTAGCAGGAGCATTAGTTAAGCCGAAAGGCATAACCAACCACTCATACAATCCCTACTTTGTTTTGAAAGAAGTATTCCATGCATCTTGCTTTGCAACTCTGACCTGATGATAGCCACTATACAAGTCTAACTTGGAAAAATAAACAACTTCTTTTAACTGATCTAATAGATCATCTATGCGAGGAAGGGGATAATGATTTTTTATCGTTATCTTATTTAGTGCTCGGTAATCAATGCACATTCTCCACGATCCATCTTTCTTATTTACCAAAACAATTGGAGACCCACATAGTGATGTGCTAGGTCTGATGAATCCTTTCTCGAGTAGCTCCTGTACCTGTTTCTTGATTTCTGCATTCTCTAAAGTGGACAACCAGTACATTCCGATGTTAGGTAATGGAGCATCTTGCTGCAAATTAATATCATGCACTATTTCCTTTTTGGGTGGCAGACCTTTAGGTTCTTGAAACAATATATCATATTCTGAAACAACTTTTTCTAAATCAGCTTGTTGTTTAGCATCACAACCCTCAAACACATTGGTTTTATCAGGTTTCATTTCCTTTAAAACCATCAATAAAAATTGCTTGCATGAATTTACAATTCGTTTCATCTACCCTGAGTTTAAGAGAGTATAATTATTCTTGATAATATGAGCTCTTACAATATATTCGATTCCATCTTTAACGAGTAGATACTTGTTCTTAGCTCTATAGAAAATAACTTTTCTATCATACAAGTAAGGACTTCCTAAAACAATTCCACATATATCCAAAGGAACTATATCTAACTCAACCTCATCTACAAATGTTGACCCAAATGAAAACTTAAGTTTACATTGTCTAGTCACTTGTAGCTTTGCATTATCACATAGCCAACCTAATGGATATGGTTTCTTGTGAGGTGTGGTTAGTAATCCTAACTTCTTTACAATTTCTTTAGAAATTAAATTTACTTGTGAGCCACTATCAAACTAAGTATCAATCTGTTGATGATTGGAAATAATAACTCGAATATGAAAAAGCTCACATGTTTTTCTCTCATTTTCTTCATTATCAGTAGATTGTGCAGAATTACTAGTAGATGCTTCAGAATTTTTACCTTTTATACTTGTGGCTGTGATTGTTTCTTCATCTCTTGATTCTAACCCCAAATCCCTTTGAATAGCTGCAACAATCTTCTTCTTCTTTCCCTTGAACTTCTTAGGTTTCAGCTCCGGATGCAGAATCCAACATGTTCATCATCATGCCCATCCTTATTATAGTGAGTGCATGAAGACTTGTTCTTTTGTACAGTGTTTGTCTTCCTCTCTTTCCATTTCTGTTTTATTTTCTCCTTATTTTTGCTTGCAGTGGGTTGGGATGATCCCCCAACTTCTGGGTTCCCATTCTTACCTCTAGCTTCTAGATGCGTAGCCTAAACAGATACCTCATCTATGCTAGTGGGATTAAACATGAGGATAATGTGCCTCATGTAGCTTTGTAGACCACCTATATACTTCAACAGAGTCTAAGGTGAGTCTAAAGAAATTCCTAGAATCAAAGCTCTTTTCCTAAATTCTTGGGTGTAACCTTGTACACTTTACCCTTTTATTTGTTGAAGAGTTTGCTAGCTCATCATGGCTTGTTGCACGTAGACCAGTGAATAGAATTGCTTTTTAATTGCAGAAAAAAAAAAAATCAATCCAGACAGAAAGAATCTTACCATGTTTCTTGATGTCAGCTTGTGTCCTTCCTTCCCACCATACCAAGGCAGTGCCTCCAAGGCATAGACTGGCTAGCTGAATCTTACTCTTCTCTGAGTCAATGCTCTACACTCTGAAATAAACATCGATCTGTCTGATCCAATTATCCAACTTCTATGCATTCAACTCTCCATCATATATTGGTAAATCAAATTTAACATCTAATTTAATCAAAGATGTCTTCTTTTTATTTTCAGGGCTATTAGGAGGCATGAGAAATTTTTCTTCTTTCCCTTTCCCTTTAGAGTGGTCATGGAGGAGAGATTCTTCTACTCCTTTGTATTTTTTGGAGCTTGATGAATCTTCATTTCTATGTTTCTTAAAGTCCCTATACATTTCCTCCACCATGGATCTCAGGGCCATAAAACTATCCATGAACTGGGGGTCTGATTCTAAGGGATTTTCTTCTGACATTTTCCTCTTAGAGTAGACTCTTCCAATTTCCAGGTTAGTTTTAGCCAATTCTCCTTCTCCTATTTTAAGTTTTCATCTAGTTAGCATTCAAAAACAAAATACAGCATAAGCTTTTCTAACCTTAGTAACCCTATGCTCTGATACCACTTGATTTGGAATCTATCTTGGATAAATTCCAGATCATTCACTTGCCTTGGTGCAGGAGTTGGCCAGCTTTGACAACCTGATATAGTTGAATATTCTGTTGGCAAGTGTTCTTAACCTGTGTGTCCTTAATCTGATCAGGTGTTTCATGTTCCATGCATTCTGAGTTTAACTCTGTTGGTGTGAGTTGTTATGCAATATCTGATGTGTAGTGGGAAGTATGTCTAAAGGTGGTCCACATTGAACACTGGGTTCAAGTAAAGGAATGGAGGAATGTTGAGCTCAAAAGAATTGTCTCCCATAGCCTTGGTAATGGTGTAAGGACCATATCAAAGTGGTCTGAGCTTTTGATGAGCTTCGGTAAGGCATTCTTTTTGCAAATGAAACCAAAATTTGTTGCCCACCTGAAACTTGTGTGGCATCCAATGTTGATCATGATGCTGCTTGTACTTGGCATTTGACTTGTCCAGGATGTCATGAACCCATTGGCAGATGTTTTGGATGCATTCAATAAATCTAATCACTTTATCATCCTTGGACAATACATGTGTGGATTATGTTTGTGTAGTCGTGTGAGGCATGGCAACATCAATCATACACAATGATTGAAATCCTAGACCTACTTGAAAGGGAATGTGATCAGTAGAGTTATGGAGAGCTCTATTATAACTATGTTGCACATATGGAAGACTCTCATCCTAGGTTCGAGGATGCTTGGAGTTGTACATGCGGAGTAAGTGCACTATCATCCTATTGA
The DNA here is from genome assembly GCA_000404065.3 of Pinus taeda. NCBI lineage: Eukaryota > Viridiplantae > Streptophyta > Pinopsida > Pinales > Pinaceae > Pinus > Pinus taeda. The sequence goes on from APFE031428794.1 coordinate 49,702, forward strand.
CGACCTCCATTTAGCCATCAGTCTGGGGATGGAAGGTAGTCGACTTGGTGAGCTTGGTGTCCAATAATGTATAGAGTCTCAACCAGAATGTGCTCAGGAACCTATTACCTTGATCTAATATAATGGTCTAAGGGATCCAAAAATGTACCCATACTCATTCAAAGAAGACTTTGGCAGTGTCCTCTGCGATGATACTCTTCTTGCAGGTCGCCAATATAGCCATCTTAGAAATTTTTTCTGTGACCACAAATACAAAATCATTACCATGCTTGGTAGAAGGGAGGCCAGACATATAATCCATGGATATGGATTCCCACGTGTTACAAATCCATTTGGGCACATCAACCCTGACTTACAGATTAGTACTATTAGGGCCCATCAAACCCGAATTTAGTTATTACATGACCTAATGAAGTCAACCATAAGAATGCCTCCTTCCCAAGAGATTCCATGATTGAAATCATCCAAAAACTACCTCTAAGAATATTAGCACAGGTAGGCCTTTATCAGGTTGCACTGCAGTGCAGCCCGACACACTACTAGGGTGCATTGCATAGCACTTAAGCCCTCTTTGGCCCGCGTTGGGCGAATTTGAGCGAAATATGCATTGGGGTTTGGAATATTATTATCCATAGGATGCTTCTAGAAGTTTCCCAAGGCTATCCACTCCTTTGGGCTCAAAGATGGATGAGGGAGGAAGTTAAGGAACACCAATCCCTTTATCCTTTCCTCCATGGAACTAAATCCTAAGTTTGGGAGGGAATTCATTGTCACCATTTATGGCATAACTTCCTTCATTCACCTATAAAAAGACCACTCATCTAAGTGACCAGGGACTGGAAATAATTTAATTATACGGAGATGTTGTTAGTATGAAACTTGAGTTGGTTTCAAGTATTGTAATGATGTCAAAATGTATTGCTTGTTATCAGGAGAGGATGGATTGAACTGGAGGAGTGGCACTGAATCAAGTAAATTGGGTTGTAACTCTTCCTTTTACTAATAAAGTGTTCAAATCTTTTTCCATATGTTTGTATTGTTTATTTATGCTTTCATATGTATATTATGCACTTGATTCCATTTTATGTTTAATCAATAGTTATAATATGCTTTGATTTTTTTTGCCTTCTGCCTGTGTGCAGGTACTTTTCAAGCGGATTAAGTACAGAAAGGAGCGACAGAATTGGTAAAGGGAGATAAGGAGTAAGTGAAAGCTTCAAGTAGGCTTCTTTACTATCTTATTTAATCTGTTGGTTATAGAAAAAGTAGAGAATGATTTTCACTGTTGTTCTAGACTTAGCTACTAGTCTAGGGGTTTAGGCATTTATCCATAGACACTAAAACTTCCCAAAAAAGTTTGGAAACTCTACTGGGGATCAATTATTCATCCTAGTATATTATCAGCCTCTTAAGACATTTTTACATACTGTACTTGTGGTTGTTCATTGAATTTCATTCTTATTTCATTGAAAATTGAGTCAAAACTGTGTTAAATTGCCTTAAAAAATGGTTAATGTCACCAGCGCAGCCTGATGAAGGACACAGTGCACTGCAATGCACTTCCCACATAGAGTCAAGGCATTGAAGCACATTGTCTCTCACTGCAGCCTCTGCTGATCCCTTAAGGGTGTTGAAAAGTGTGCAACAAGAAATGCTAAATTTAGGGAGTGCTAAAAATAGAACTGCTAAAAATAGCACTTCTAAAAATAGCACTTTGGCCAATGAGCATTTTGGCCACCTTGGGTGAGAGGTGAAACTGCTAAAAAGAGCATTTTCTAAAAATAGCATTTCGGGGTCCCTTCTTATTTATAGCAGTCCCTGGTCTATCTATAGGAAGTAAATTCGAATTTGGTCTTACCAGCAGTTTGGAATATTAATTAATTAATTCTCTATGACTTAATTAGTTAAGGAAAAGCAAAATTGAAGTCTTTGTGAGAACATGCAATTGTTTCTCCACTGACTGGGGAATGTGTCTTTGATTTTCTCCACTGATTAAGGAATTAAGGATGAGTTCTATATTGATAGGATCAGTTGACTTAGTTTAACTTAGTCAAGTTCAGTTAGATTAATTTAACAAGTTGTTAAATTAATGAGATATAGTTTGTTGATGCTTGCATGCATGTGACAACTATTATTTTCAGATAACTATGTATTCACTCATGGATAACTGATGCATGTAAGTTCTGTTGGAGACCTAGTTGAGATCAGAGAAGGGACAATGTACTATCAGTTGGATGAATATTTTTCCTATAAAGGAAGGTCATCCATGATGAGGATTTATCTCTGTTGTACAGGTAAATCCCCTCTATGGACAGAGGCAATCCCACTAGCCTAAATGGGGTCTAGCAACAATCAAACAATGCTAACACGCAGGTTCCTAATTGAAAAGTAAAGGCCAATGATGAGAGCCTACCTTGAATCCAACGCTAGTATTCGTAGAAGAGTCGTCGCTTCCGTTCTTTCGCTTCAGCTGGTCACAATCCTCACGATCCTCGTGAATAGACACCTGCACATACAAAGAACAAGACAAATACAAGCATAAAATCCAAGAAATACAACTATGTATCAGTCAGAAAGGATACAACTCAAACATCATTATAGAGACACATGAGTGGAACCATAATGATAGTCGTCTATTATCATTGATAAACAAAAAAGAATACAACCAAGTTCTGACGTCAAATCATCCTTTGGCTGGGTGATCAGCAACACATGCCTTGCAAATATTGTAGGGGATGGGGAACAAGCCTCTCTCTCCATGATTACTTGGACATGGATCTCCTCCTTAAAGATATAACCTTATGGGAATGAACAAGGCCTCTTGTAACATGAGCTTAGCAATTCTCAGACTTTGGGACTTAGATTTGGGAGCTTGAAAAGTAGAATTACTAACTAGCTTGTCAAAGGGAAAAGAACAAGCTTATATAGATAGAGAAGTAGATAGAACATCCACCAGATTATGGGATTGTCCTTATCATTAGGAAGCTTCCATGAGAGGTGGAGAACTACTCCCCTTGGGAGATTCAAGCCAACTGAATAACCAAACTGGAATCAGTTCATGGATATTTAGAAGGAACTTCGGGAAGTTTGTTTGTTAAAACTTTAACCCAACTGGTTGGCGCTAGTTGAGACTCTGACACAGAGCGCAGTGGCGCGCCCTCTTTGGAGGATTTCCCATTGGCGCGAGTGATACACTGTGGAACAGCGCCAATGGAAAAAGGGCTATATTTATGGGTATTTTGCAGAAGGTGTCTTCAGGGCATATGAAGTACATACTCAAGGCGATACAATGCAGGTGTTTTCAGGTTATGTCACTTCTCACAGGTCCCAGAATGGGTCCTCCAATGTACGGGAGAAAGGGTAACAGGGACGGTGACAAAATACTGTGTAACATATGTCCCCTAAAGCATGAAGCCCAAGAGAGAGAGGGGTGAAGTGCTTTACAAGAACATGGTCGACTAAAAACACGACCGCTAGAGAACCTACATGAAGTACAACTGATATCTCAAATACATGATGTGCATGGTATGGGCACAACCATCCATCACAGAGTACATAAAAATCTAGATCCCAGGTATGGATGCAGCCATCCAGTGAGGATCGATGAGTAGACTCAGGCATGGTCGCAACCATCCAGTGAATGAGTCATGTAGTGATGATAATAATCCACAAAATGCAACCTGGATCTCAACAGACAAAATCCAGGGTCTTGCACTCCATCTTGATCTAAACAAAGTACAAGTTCAAGCATGCGAATATGGGAGTCGAAGTCGAACATGCAAGAACATTCTCTGATTACCAGTCAATAATGAAAACTGTTAACAGATGCGAGAGGTACCACTAATAATGACAATGGTCCTCAAGGTACTATAGGTACAATCCACGGCGTGAAAATCAGTGAGTCGGTGTCGAACACCCGTAGATTCATCCGATTGGAGGCCAATGATGAAAACCTCGCATCGAACACGAAGAACCTGCCATTGAGGCATGCAGGCTCCAAGGTACCTGAAGGGAGTCTCTAAGTCAACTTCCTGGATAATGAGCTAAAGTCGACAGGAAGTGACCTTGATCGAAGGTAGGCCATAATGTTTCCCACATCATCGACACGAGATAGAGAAGGATAAAATGTTTTGTATGAGGTATCAGAGGGAGGGTGAGTATTCTGCAGAGGTCAACTTCTCTTGAACATATCGGCGACACGACAGTGGATTTGGCAGTATTTGACATCAAATGATCAGGGGTCATGGTGATAAGATGATGAGAAAATGAATGGTCAAACAGGATAACCCAAACCCACAGAGGCAAGTGTGGAACAAGATGAGATGTCCCCACCCAGACACGAATGCAGACAAGTGCCATGTTCAAGAGCGACATACTGCCGACACGAATTTGATTACGGTTCCTTTATTCCCCCACCATTTCTGGCGAGTACCCCGGTTATTTTTGGATGACAAGCTTGACGGGGATAGCATATGCTTGAGAGGCGTCATTGCGACAGAATCCGATGTCATTAAGTTTTAATGAGTCTGACAAAGGAAGAACTCGACGTCTTTTCATTTTTAGAGAGTTTGAAAAGACAGCGAAAAGGAAACTCCAGGGGTGTCCTTTTTCGTAAAGTTGTGTCTCTCGAGCCTGAAAAAGTATAAAAAATTCTCGAAAGAACCGCTCGATCATTACAATCGAGGAGTACATTTCATAAGTAGTGATTCTAATCTGAAAAAGTAAAAAAGACGATCAAAACCACGTCGCTTTGTGACCGTTAACGAATAGGAAACGACAAAGGTCCGACGATATTTTCGTTTTTAAACAGTTGAAAAATGGTTTAAAGACGATCGCCTCTCGTTACCGTTTAACGAGTCGAGAGGGCCAACTCGGCATTCTTTTCACGTTTAGAGAGTCAGAAAAGAGCAAAAGATGAATCCAAAGTGACTTTTTCGTGTATTTACCGAGTCTGAAAAAGTATAAAATACAACTCGTTCTGCCGCCAAAGCTACATAAACACGTGTCGCTACACAAGAAATCGGCATAAAATCCATTTTCGACACAAATATTCATAAAAATATCCATAAAATGACTTTTAAAACCTATTTAGGGGTCAAAAAAGTTATAAAATGGTGAAAATGGTAAATAAAAATTACTTTTCACTTTTTACCTTTGTAGAGCGACATTAGGGCTTTTTGGAGTGCGATCTTCAGTTGGCGATTGCGACAAATCCATTGGACCATTTGGAGTGCCGTCAATGTCAGGTAAGAGGTCTTGTCCTTAGCTTCATTTCCATCCGTGTAGAATTCATTCTAAGTTGCTTTTTCATCCCCTATAGGGAGGATTTTAATTTTAGGGGTTGTGCCCATTGGCGCGGGTTTCGGGCACGGACCCGCGCCAATGGGGCAATTTTCCATAGGGCACGCGCCCATGGGCGCGACTGTTTTAGAAACAGTCGCGCCAATGGCTGCGCGGATCTTTAGGCAAACTTTTAACAAATTTAAACCTTCTTTCCTGCAATTTCAAGTTACTTAAGAACCTAATTCACTATTTTGGCTTGTGTTTGCAGGGAAATACACAAAGATGGTGATTGTGTGGAAAGAACAGGAACATGACCAAGTAGACACATTAGCCTTAGCGGATGAGGATTGCATGGAAGCTCTTAGAGCATGTGGGCTCAAGAAATATTTCATGTTGTCCTATTTACGAGCTCAGTCAGAGCTCTTGCAGTATCTAATCAATTTGTGGGACGTAGAGGAACAGGTGTTCCGGATACGGGACCAAGTGCTAGAGTTAGACGTATTTGATGTTTATTTCCTTACTGGATTGTCGCGACGAGGGTCGGTGCCCCGATTGACTGTTAGCATGCCATCTGGAGAGAAGATGGAAGAGGTGAAGGCTCGAATTTTCCCGGAGGCTAGAGACGGGCAGGGCAGCTCGAAGGTGGATATCCCCACCGTCCAGGACCTGACACTCAGAGCATTGCTATTCACCTTCACACGAGCTTCGGCCCAACAACACTTGCTTCAGCCAGGCCAGGAATAGAAGGGTACAGTATCTATGAACCCTTTTGAGCTATCCACTATCTAGATTTCATTCAATAAATATTAAGGCTGCTATAGTGGAGCCACACTCTATGGCTCTAGACATTTTCATAGACTTGCATCAAGACGTTTCACTTGTCCATTTCAAAATAAATAAAGAAAAACAACTACTTATAAGAGCTCCAGCGAAGAAGCTTCAACAGCTGGACCTACTACTACAATCTATTACTATACAATGTCGCATCGATACATACGTCCTTGCGCCTAATAATTTCTCATATATACCCTAACCTTTCACCGGCCTCTCTTAAGAGAAGCCAGTCCCACAGGGATTAGCTGCTGATGTTAGGATTTGATTTGCCATTACATACAGGTTCGATGCTACTGGTAGGAGACCACAGCTTAAGCCTTATTATTTAGAAAGGTTCCAAAGAGGTGTACCTTACTTACAACTTCTCCCATTACCTGGTGCAACAAACAACACAAACTGAAGTTGCTCCACGAAGCTATGAAGAACCACTTGATATTAGCGACAGAGTGCCTTAGCCCAACGACCTTCAATTGGGCATCAGCTGTGAAAACCAATATGAAGAGGCAGCTGACAAAGGCCAAGCGAGGCAAGATGCAACAGTTCGGGTACAGCTCCATCTTGGTGACGTTCATCTTGGAACGTGTGCCAAGCTTCCAGGGCCAAGGGGTCTTTCTTCCTGACCTGGCACCTCGAGAGCCGAGGATGGCTCGATGGGCGGCATTGATGCCGAGGGGTGGTGGCGGTCAGCAGATGTCCTTTAGACCTGAGTTTTTTGGGTGGCTTCGCCGCCAACTGATAGTGGTGGAGGACTGGCCGTATGCGGGGACAGACTTCACCGGAGATCCTGACCTTCCCCTGCCGGAGGGAGAGGACTGGGACGAGGAGATTGGTATGTCCTCATTTCTTTGATTTTGTGTTTTTATGATTTTTTGTTAGTACATGCTTGTCCTAATGATTTTTATATGCATATGCAGATGTCGGCAAAGAGCATCCAGCTGGCATGTCTCCCATTGCGAGGAGACACCCAGTAGCAGCAGTGGCAGAAGCAGATCCTCAGGAGGAGGGTGGTGACAGAGGGGAGCTTATTCAAAACCTCGAGGCTATCACTCAAGGGATTCCAGATTACGCTCGGCTAGCGGATGTCCCGCTAGCATACCAAAGGCACACAGTGGGGGTGCCAACTCGCATCCACCGGCTCCTAAGGCGCTTAGTGCAAGTGGTGACGTGCTACCATGAGCACCACCGAGACTAGATATCTAGGCTTTTCTTTTCATGCATATCTTTTGAGAGACATGTTGTCTCCGGATGTATTCAGACAAACATGTATTATTTTTTGATGATGCACGGTGTGCAACATTTTGGACACACACACACACACACACACACATATATACATATGTTTTATGGTTTATTGTACTTTATGCTTCTTGTGTTATGTTGAATTACATGTTATGCAAATGCCTCTCCAACACATAATTAGCTAATGCATCGGTTAACGTATTAAGTCGTCTTGGAATATGTTGATAAGTAATGAAATCAAAATCCCTTTCTAATAACTTAACACGTAAATACAACCTTAAAATCCGATGATCTCTGACAGAATAACGCCCATTGAGTTGGTGGACGACAAGCTGAGAGTCCAAGTTCACAACCAATGTTCGAATGCCGAGGTTAATCGCCTAACCCAATAATTCAATCACATCACTATATTCAACAACATTGTTCATTGTACAACCTAGAAAAACCCCTTGAATGTCTACTAAATCACCATGAGGATCATAGATCACCCATGCCGCAGATGACAAGTTGCATGTACTGCGGGAGGCACCATCAGCGAAACCAACGTAAGGCGATCCAGACATCTGTCCAGGAAGCAAAAAGACACAATAAGCAGCAATCACACTGACACACCACGACAAAAATATTAAAAACATGCACACACAACACACTTGCTGAAAGCACACATATATACAAAAAGAGAGTGTCTGGACTCATGCATAGTATTTTTTCAGATAAAGCCCATTTCGAGGCTTATCCAGGGGATTGCCTTCATAATCAATAAGCTCATAGGCTCCTTTTTGCAAAACTCTTTTCACAATGTAGGGCCCGTGCCACATAGGCTCGAATTTTCCTGCCCCCAGCTTATCGTTAGCTTGATCATAGAGCAGTACTAAGTCTCCCTCAATGAAAGAGCAGGGGTTAACAATATTATCGAAGTGAGTTTTCACTCGCTTCTTCTAAGCTTCAATAGCTAAGGAGGCTAGATGACGAGTCTCGTCCAGCCGCTCTAAGTAAAGAAGACGCTCTTCTACTGGAGTAGTATCAAGGAGCAATTCAACGGCTATCTTTAATGAAGGAATCTCACACTCAATAGGAAGGGTAGCCTCCAGTCCGTGAACTAACTGAAAGGGAGCGAAACCGATGGCGTCCTTCACGGAGGTACGGTAGGACCACAAAGCAGAGAACAACATCAGATGCCAATTGGACTTATGCATGCCAACAGTTCGTTGAAGCATCATGACCAAAACCTTATTCACGGCTTCCACTTGACTGTTTGCCTGAGGATAGTACGGGGTCGAACTATCATGCCTGAGGCCCAACTGGGTTGTTAACTCGGTCATCATGTGATTACGAAAATGCTTTCCGTGATCAGTGACGATGGGTTGGGGTACTTTGAACCACGAAATAACATGGTTGAACAAAAACTGCGCCACGGTGTGACCGTCTTCAGATAATGTAGGCATCGCCTTGGCCCATTTCGTGAAATAATCAACAACAACGATTATGTACCCATGCCCCCCGGCCGAGCGAGGGTTACAGGTCATATAATCGATGCCCCATTTGGCAGAAGGGCCGACGGTTACAACGGGGTGCAGTGGAGTAGGGGGTGCACGCATCTTCCGTTGGTAAATTTGGCACTCATGACATGAGCGGATGGAAAGAATGCAATCCTTGATAATGGAGGGCCAAAAATAGCCAGCACGGAGGATTTTATATGCAGTGGCATATCCAGACATGTGACCACCACACGCACCAGAGTGGCAGTCATTCAAAACTCTCTCTGCTTCTTCGAAAGTCAAGCATCGGCAAAGAACAGAATCAATGTCGAGATGGTACAAGGTGTCCCCAACGATGCGATATGGTTGGGCTTGATGTCGGATCCGTCAGTGAGCATCCTTGGAGGTCTCGGGACAGAAGGAGGAGGTCTACAAGTAGACAATAATATCCCCATACCAGGGATCCAGGGTGCTAATGAGGAAGAGAGTTTCGTCTGGAATGGAATCCTCTAACCGAGAGGAGGCAGCAGTAGATGCAAAGAACACAAAATCTCAGCGAAGACAAGCGATTTCTTAGACTTGGCAACAGTAAATTATAAGTCAAACTCTTGGAGGATGACTACCCACTTTGAGTATTTGCCCCCCAGCAACTGGCGTGATAGAATGTAGGTCATAGGGTTGCAATCAGAGATCACTATCGTAGTACGCAACAAGATGTAATGACGGAAGCGTTGCACAACACAAACAGCGGCTAGTGCCAACTTCTCGACATAAGCATATCGAGATTCTGTGTCTAACAAATTACAACTAACGTAATAAATAACGTGTTCAGTGCCATCATCGTCATCCTAAACCAAAACCATGTCGATCGTGGTGTCATCAGCAACCAGATATAACGTATAATCACGATGATAATTCGGAGGCCGCAACAAAGGGGCGGAAACCAGAAGATTTTTAAGATGTGCAAAAGACTCTTCAACTATGGCATCTCGTCAAAATAGGGTGTTGCGCTTGAGTAACTGCGTGAAACCTTTTGCCACCTCGGCATAATTCGGGATAAATCGTCGTAAGAAGTTTGCTTTGCCCTGCAAACTCTGCAGTTGCCGCAAAGAAGCAGGGGGAGGAAGATTCAAAATGGCTTCAACTTTAAGGGGATCCAAGTGGATGCCCTCTCGGGAGACGATAAACCTGAGAAGTCGACCAGATTCTACGGAGAAGACACATTTATGTGGATTAAGTCGAATGTTGTAGTGTTGATAGCGGAGAAAAATTTCGTGGAGATGCGACGGATGGTCTTGGCGCTTAGCCGAATAAGCGGGAAGGTCATCCAAATAAGGTTGTACGATGTGCCAGATATCATGAAAGGCGTAAAACATCGCACGTTGAAAAGTGGCACCAGTATTCTTGAGACCGAAAGGGAGATTTTTATAAGCAAAAGTACCCCATGGAAAGATAAAGGCCATCTTGTGTTGATCGACAGGCGCGATATTAATCTGGTTGTAGCCAGAAAAGCCATCCATGAACGAATATATATCACTCCCAGCACACTCATCAATGAGCTGATCAATGAAAGGTGTGGGGTAGTTATCTTTCAGGCAGGCTTGGTTAATATCGTGATAATCGACACAGACACGAATAGTACCCTGCTTTTTATCCACAGGGACAATGTTCGAGACCCAATCTGTGAGTGGGATAGGGTAAATGAAACCAGCTTTAAGAAGTTTTTCAACTTCCGCTTTGATTGTTGCAGCCTTGCTGGGGCGCACAGGGCGTAAACACTGACGAACAAGTTTAGCCCCTAGATACGTAGGTATCTCATGCACTACGATGTTTGGATCAATGTTGGGCATCTCTTCGTACGAACATGCAAAGACGTCACGGAATTCGCGAAAAAGAGCTATATAGATTTGAATTTCCTCAGGAGTGCAAGTGACTCCTATGTAAATGTGCTCGACAATCCCTGGCTTGACAGAGATGTCGATAGGTTGGGTCTACGTAATGTTCCCCAAATTCCCTTCAAAAGATACTTGATAGACCTGAATAGGTGTCTGAAGAGGTTGTGAAGGGAGACACGGAGCAAACCGCTCGAGACAAGCCAATGTTTCTCAAAGGGTTGGGAGAAACAAGGAACGGTGATGAAGATTGAACCACGGAGATTCCTTGAGAGACATGGTCTCTATGATGGCTTCATCGGAAGGAAATATTTCCTTTAATGGGTCCGAGGAGGCACATTCTCCAAGCCAAGGGGAATAGTCGTATGAGTCAAGAGCTCCGCTTAAAGAAGCAGATTTAGTAGGAGGAGCCGATACAGTAGCAATTTCAATGTAGTTAAGCTCGGTGGGACTCAACGGCATCTCCTCGCCCCACGATTCTATCTGGTCGATGGGGGGAAGAAGCCAAGGATCAGAACGAACCGAAATCATACTAATGGAGGCGAGGTTTGGAGGTGGGAGCGAAAACACACCCATAAGGGCGGGATCTTTGAAGAGCCTGGCTCCCACACTCTCGAAAGGGATGGAGATATGCTCCACGAAAGGCACATTGCCTTCAGAAGAAGAAGCGAAGAAGGAAAGCTGGTCTACCATGACAATTTTCCCCTGGTGAGGGAAATGAATGACACGGAAGAGGGATGAAGCCACGACACGCATGGCATATGTCCAACTCTGACCCAGAAGGAGGTTGTAAGTAAGATTTGCGTCAACGACCTCAACTTCCACTTCAACGGTTTTCCCTTCTAAAGTAATCGGCAGTCGTTGAAGGATACCATAGGGACAAGATTCTCTCCCATCAAAGGCTTCCAGCGTCGTGGGAGACTGGCTCAAAGTCGGAGACCCGATCTCTTTCCAACAAGCAATAGACATGATGCAAGTTGACGCACCTTCATCAATAACTGTACGATGAATAATTTTTGAATTGATGATGACCTATATGAGAAAGGCGATCTGATGAGGCAGCCTCGGGACATGGCTCTCAAGATCAAAGGTGATCAAATCCGAATCTTCCGTGTCGATGCCACCGATGGCCGATAGCAGGGACTTCCTCTAAGGGGGGCAGCTCTTGAGAACTTCTAAAGTGGACATAGTCGACGGAGCCTGCGTTAAGTCCTCAATGATGCTATAGTGCTGGGTAGCACGAGCATTTGGGTTGTAAGATGATCTCCGGAGTATTCCTTTGGGAGGGGGTCGGATTGTCGTCTCAGTACTAGGTCTCTCGATGTGGAGCGGACCAGAACTAGATGAAGGAGCACTTGAGGGGACCTCAGGCTCCTTCCCGGAGGATGATGGATATTCCTTTTTTCGAGTCGTTACATGAACGGGAATGGTTCCAACCATGAACACTTGGGAACTGAAGGGAGATGAAGATGAAGATGGATCAACCACCATTTGAGTCTGTTGAGAGGGGAAAGGTTCTTTAAGAACCGCAGGAATCCCAGGAGCACCATTCAACAAACGACTAACCTCGGGCTGCCTTGGGTAGTCTTTGGTATAGTGATTCTCATCACAGATGAGACAAGGATACTTTGGTTTACGCTCTGCTCCTTCCTCGGGTGGAGGTTTGGAGGAATCCTGTTTGGGTTGCTCAGACTTATTCTTTGCTTTCCCCTTTTTCTTTCCTTTCGAGGCCTTGTTCGCCATGGTTGACTGGACGGTGTTAACCTCGGAAGTACTTCCAGAATTAGAACCACCTTGAGAAGTGTTTTTGTTAGAAGCATTCGATTTTTTCTTCCCAGGGTTCGAGGATGATTTTTTCGACGTCGGATTCACAGAGCCAATAACTCCATCAACAGATGGCTTTGGTGGAGCTTTGGATGTACCGGGTCTCGAGGCATCAGGAAAATACTCATATAAGGTACCTCACTGAGAATAAACTAAGTCAATATACTAAGCACGCGCAATAGCTTTCTCTTCAGTCACACAAGCTCCCATAGCAATGTCCCGTTCGATCTTAGGGATAAAGGAAGTTTTGAACCAATCGGTCAGGAGTTGATTAGGAATCTAGAACTTGATCAACTGACAACGCCTTCTCCGTTCATGTATATGATCAGAGATGTGTGTAGCCGTGTCCTGCTTGAAAGACATAAGGAGATGAGTTCTCGTCTCGTATCGAATGGTTAACTGAAAATGAGTGAGGAATGCCATTGCCAATGAATTGAAATCTTGAAAAGACGCACAGGTCAATTCAATGTACCATTTAGCAGCGGAGCCGATGAGAGTCCTTTGGAATAGGCTAAGCTGAACTGAATCTTCAAGCCATGAATTAGATGAACACCAAAGGTGATAATTCATTACATGGGCTTGAGGATCCTCTCCAGCTTTGTCGTCAAACTTGGGACAATTGCCCGGTATCTTGGTTGGAACTGCCATTGTGGATTATGCAAGATAGGATCATTGGTTAACTTCGACACATCGGGCAGTTCCAACGTTGCTAAGAATGGTAGCTGAGGGTTGAAGGACATCTGCGGTTGTGGATATGAGGTAGGGCCAGAGTTCCATCCAGTTGCTGGTTGCCCCCATTGACCTTGTCCGGACGGACCAGGTCCAAAAGGACCTTGTCCATAGGAACTTTGTCCATAAGGGTTATATCCATAACTGGATGGTTGATTTTGGATCTGCCCCCTAGCGCCCCATTGGTTACCATACTGGCCTGCAGGAGAAACATTTGGTTACTGGTAATTTTGATAAGGAGTGGCCTGCAGCTGTTGATAATTTTGATACGGGGAAAACTGAGTTTGCCCCTGGGGTTGTTGGTATCCATACGGTTGCTAGGTTCCATATTGAGCCTGGGAACCAGGTTGCGTTTGGTAAGAAGGTTGGGATTGAAACCCATCTTGCAACTGGAGACTAGTTGAGTCTGAGGCTGATAACCAGGTTGAGCTTGAGAAGCAGGGACCATCTGCATGCCCGGTTGAGCAGGCCCAGAGAGATGCCCTTGGGAAGATTGAGGTTGGGCCATCTGGTCGGCGGGTTGTCCTGGTTGAATCTGGGATGAACCTACTTGCCCAGAAGGCTGAGCTTGCTGGTTGTTCGGTTGTCCTTGTGCAACCGAGGGTTGTCCTTGCAGACCAGATGGCTGACTAGGCTAAGCAGTGGGTTGGCCTTGCTACATGTAAGGCTGACCACCCTGCCCAGAAGGGTATCCTTGCTGGGTTCCAGGTTGTCCTTGTTGCGCGTAAGGTTGTCCCGGATTCCCGTAGGGTTGACCCGAAGGGTATCCCTATTGGATTCTAGGTTGTCCTTGTTGAGCATAAGGTTGTCTCGGGTTTCCAGAAGGTTTCCCAAGATAGGTAAAAGACAAATCACCATAGGCCGAAGGTTGTCCCTGGGAGGGTTGTCCTTGTGAGCCTCCAAGTTGTCCTGGATAGGTTTGGCCATAATATTGCTGCCCATGATTAGGCTGCGTGTAGGATGGCTGACCTTGGTATGATGGTCCCTGGTACGACTGCCCTTGATCCAGACAGAATTGGCCACCACCATAACCAGTGGTACCCCAAGCGACATTCAACGGAATGGAAGCCTCAACAGCGGGTTGAGCTGGCAAGGATGTATACAAATGATGATCGATAGGGTCATAATAAGGCCCTTGGGCACCTGGATTTTGGATAGCATGCAAATATTGAGAATATGCCCCCCCTGCTAGAATGGCACCAGAACAAGGCGGGGCACTGCTTGCAGGATGAACAACTCTAGCTGCATATGCTGATTCACCACTATGTACTGGACCATGGGATGGGCCAGCAAAAGTAGTTACGATGGAAGATGCCGTAACGACACTAGCAACTGGAGTTGAAGATGCGACACAAACGGTCAGATTGGTCGGAACTGACGTGACAACAGTATTGTGAACTTGGGAAACAAAAGATCCCGTAGTGGGAATGATGTTATGATCCCACATGGTACCAGAAGAGGAGTTCCTAGAGCCCATGGCATCCCTGAGAGATCTATAGCGCGCAATCACTGTAATACCGAGAGGGGTAACAGTGTAGGGCGTAGATATGACCGGGGATGTGGTCGAGATAGGAGTCACAATACTTGACACAACAGGTGTTCCACTCGCTACAGGAGATGTGTCTTCCATATCAGAGGAAGCCATCAGGGTTGAAACACCAGTAGGAGTAGAGAGATAATCCTCTTCATAAGGTTCCCAAATAGGGTTCCAAAACAGATCGTGAAGCTCGTCCTTTGGAGCACGAGAGTTCAACGGTTGGACACTTGGAATAACAGGGAAAGTGTCACCACAAACCGGTGTCTCAAGAGCAACAAAAGAAGGAGACCCTTGGTCACTAGGGACGGGAGACGGGATCGATGGATCCGCCAGGATGATTGAATTCAAAAAATCCTAGACAGCTAACGAAGAAAGACCCACTCAAAACTAACGCAAACAAGATCTAACAAGGTAAATGTAATCATGGTCGAATAAATTTTAAGACATTAGGACACAACTTGACCTTTTCATGTTTTAAGAGTAAAAAAAAGGACAAAAGATGACTCTAGTCACCTTCGAATATTAGTGAGCCCGAAGTGACAAATGCTCAAGTGAGCCTTTTCTTTTAAGGAGTCCGAAAAGGATCAAAAAGTGACTATTCTGGAGCAACTAGGCAAGGGGTTTACCAGACAATCTGTAAAACTGCATATACACCTTAGAAATCATATGAAAGCCAAGGACTTTCTGTACGACAATCAATCTTCCCGAATGTTGTGTTCGGTGCGATACGGGCTGTAAGGCGGCAGACACGGCTTCCTGTGGATCAAGGATGATAACCTAGTGGAGTCTCCCCATATATACGTGACGGTACATGGGAGCACAAGTCCGTGCTAGACCACAGTTGAGTCACACAAGGAGGAATCACCCAACCTCAAGTGAAAACAAAAGTGACTAGGTTTAACGACGTTGGAGCACGTCTCTAGCCTAGACCTCTAGAATGTGAGCGTTATGTTCCAATGCGTTTTTAGGTTTATTCAATTTATTTTAAAGTTGAACTTGAGTTAAGTTTCGGTTTTCAGGTCCTACCGTATGTAATCTCTCAAAATCCCTAAATGCAATATATATGCCAAAACATGTCATTCCATTCGATGAATGCTAATTACAAGAGAGTTAAAGAGCTTTCATCCAAACGAAACGATCACAAACAACAAAGAGTTTCTCTAATGTAACTAATGAAAATCAATAAAATTTTCTTTAAGATCACTAAATCACTAATCGAAATGAAAAGTCCTAATTTTCATTAACTGATTGAAAGCAAAAGAGATTTTTCTTTTCGATAATGGAAAAATGCATTAAAGAACTTTTGAGAAATAACACAAACAAATTCTATCCAATACACACACGTTCAGTTCCTCAAAACAGTAAATCAAACATCTAAAGAACCAAAAAGATCCCAAAGAGAACAATGAGCCGTGTGATTTGGGCTCAAAGTGAGACAAAGCGGAATTCAAGTGAAGACGAAGCAAATCACTCAAATAACGCAACAAAATGATTCATAACTACCAAAAAACTATAAGGGAGCAAACAAAAGAGTTGACTGGACTACGAAAAGATCAAAATACCTCAGGAAGGCTCAATTCACAAGGCCACTAGATGCCCTAGGGCTAGAAATGCGAAATCGATAGAAAAAAGCAAACACCCAAAGGGTAGCGATCAAAGCCAGTCAAATCATACTCTAGGACACTCAAGTAGTCTAATAGAGGTACTTAGGAAAAAAAAAAAGCTCAAAAAGTTCACAACCAAGCAAACTTCAAAAGTTTACAGGCCTGGCGCGACTATCAGGCTGCAATAAGCACCTTTCAAGAATTGGCGCGGGTTGTTAATGTGCAACTTGCGGCAACTGGCACAAATGTCACGCTATAAACTAGCGCCAGTTGAGTTTGCTATGGAAAAATAAAAACAAAAGAGCCAAGGCTAAAACCAGCAACACCTAAGTACTCCAAGAGGCAAAAACAACACAGGAATTCAACCCAGAAAGCTAAACAAGTGGGAGAAACCAAGGAAATAACCAAGGAACAAGGTAAGTTCCAAGTCATTCAGTTTACAAACCAAACCGGAGATGGAATGAAGTAGCATTGATCTACTTTGCTAATGCAAAGCAATAGCATTTCGAAGGCTATCTGGCTAGACTTCAGGATTCGTCTAAAGTTTACAAAATCAAACAACAAGACAAGATAAACAAACAAGGCAAAAGCCAACTCCCCAGCAGAGTCGCCAAATTGTTGTACAGGTAAATCCCCTCTGCGGACAGAGGCGATCCCACTAGCCTAAATGGGGTCTAGCAACAATCAAACAAAGCTAACACGCAGGTTCCTAATTGCAAATTAAAGGCCAATGATGAGAGCCTACCTCGAATCCAACGCTAGTATTCGTAGAAGAGTTGTCGCTTCCGTTCTTTCGCTTCAGCTGGTCACAATCCTCACGATCCTCGTGAATAGACACCTACACATGCAAAGAACAAGACAAATACAAGCATAAAATCCAAGAAATGCAACTGTCATGCGGAAAGAGTTATTTTTGCTGACAAAACTAACCTCCCTAGAAGCCCAAGACTTTCTAGTGACAAACAAGACAATTACGAGTAATCCTTCTCTAAACATGCATTATCATACGAGAAACCAAGTGTTTTTCGATCCTCCCTGAAGTCCAACGTTGTTGTAGTAGTCTACCCTCATCGATCCAGATGAGCTCCTCCTTCACTTCGAAACCTGCATGCACTAACAATCAAACGATTACATAACACTTGAATATCTCATAAAACAAAACATATTCAACATATAGACCAAGGAGTATATGAAACAATTCATTAACAACAAATCATTGAGAAGAATGGACTTATTTGTATTAATAGGAAACAAAAGAAACCATTACAACCTGAGCCTTGGTGTTGTGCAAGTTCCTCCCAGGGTCCAGCAAGAGTTTTCCTCTAATTTGACAAGCTCACCCACTTCCAAATGAAACAAGAAAGGATGGTAATCTCTCCTCACAAGCTTACAATGGAAGTCCTAATTCCAGCAGCATCTACCCTTTGGAATGTTCAGCTTTCAACCTCCCCTGCCTTGGCCCAATGCCTATATTTATAGTGTTCTAGAGGAAGTTATTCAGGTCCAACATCAATGGGATACTCCCTCTTTTGGATGGGGTAGCTCCTCTCTTGATGGGATAAGTTCCTCTATCATAGGGATGCATGAACCCTCTGGAGGCGCTCAATACACGTCAAACACTCTTCTAGAAGGCTCTAGAAGTGACCAAAAGTAACTTTTTTTAGATGAAACTCGCGCCTTTTGACCTTTACAGGAGCACGTACCCATCCCTTGACTTACAGAGCGTACAAGTACGCAGGTACAATGAGCTTGGGATACGTACACGCAGGCAAGGTAGAGAGAACCTGCGTACCCAGACATAAAAATGTTTTTTAATGACTTTCTCTCTTTTTTGAAGTTTGACATGAAGAGCAGAGGTATAAGGCTTGACAAGGAGGATAATATGACTATTGATGGAGTCATATTAACTGCAGATAGTCATGGTGACAAATTTCAGTGTAACACCTCTCTTTTCATTTCCTTTAAAATATTAAAGGCTATCGACATCACTAGGTAGAACCGTATTGTTCCAAGTGCCTTTCTTTCAAGAATATCCCATTCTATGTCTGTTATACTCGTCAGCTTCTTTGTCTTTCCACTCAATGGTAGGTACAAATCTTTCTGATACAGATAATATTTGATCTGCATCTTCGATAGCTGGTAGTTTTGATCATTAATTTACCCTAAACCTACCATCTTATGCCATTTCTCCCACTTGAACCAAGAACCCTTCTCTCCTATGAGTTTATCATCCAAATAAACCTTCGGCTCTTCTACCAGTTGTTAGATAATTATATCACAGAGCAATGGAACACATAAAATATATTGCAGAAATATAAACACATAAATCACATAAAACAAGAGAGACACAGATTTATGTGGTTCACCCAATTTGGGCTACATCCATGGACAAAACAGCGAGTCATTCCTTTTATATTATCCAACAAACTAAAGAGAGACAACCTACAGTAAATATGTTGTAATTCCCTCTTCGCTCTCACACAATCTCCTCTCTCTTTCTCACTTAGAATACAAATTTTCCTAGATACAATAAAATTCCCTCATATATGGCAAGGGGAAAAAAACCCTAAATTAAACATAACTTCTACTTTCATATCTCTACCTAATGAATGATCCAGATTGACTACGGAATTGCAAAATTTTACAAGGAAATTTTACATCTATTTTTAGCTTTGGGGGCATTGCCCCCAATCCCCCGTGACGGTGTAGATTTACGGGAAGTGTTGTTGCCACATTACAAACTGGGGTCTAATGTGGAAATACCTCTGAATAAAGGAGATAATCAGTCTCCAAACCAAACAACCTTATCAAAATACTAAAAATAAAAAGCCTATTGGGAATGGTCCTTACTGAAAAGTAGGCGAAAAGATATAATCATTCGCAAGTTTTGGGGATGTCAAACGTATCCATATAAACTAGTGGATCTCTCTTTAGAGAAGGGACACTTGGCTAGCTAAATTTTAGTGCCACATTTCATCTTTTACTACTACTTCAACTCCTTAAACATCCACTACTAAGGATACCATGCCTAGTACCTCTTTTAATTCCTAGATTTTGAAATGTTTGCTGAGAGTTTTTGTTTTTTAATTATGTAGTAGATACTTTAATTATGCTTTAGTTGTTAACAATTTTTGAGTTTTAAACAAGTTATTCTATAGGTATATGGTAAAAAATATTTGGTTTCCCACCAAGAAAATTGAGACCACTTGTTGATAAACATGATTAATATGGTAGGATGACTAATGTAATAACATTGCATTTGTTCTTAGCACCCCTCAAATCCATCTGCTTCAGATATTTTTTTTTTCGTTTTTGTGGGTGGGTGATTTCCATTATTGGTTTGACCAATGAATCCCTTACTTGTAGAACGCTTTCCACTAAAATCATAATTTGTAGTGCTCTATCCGAGGATGCATACCTCATTGACATTCCTTCATTGAAATATGCCCTCTTTTGTAGTGTAATTTTGATGAGGATAAGATATTTTGGTTCCTCTCATTGTAGTAACCTCTACTCTAATTATTTTCTAAAAATTCCTCCTTCCTCTCCCTCTCATTGCTCCATATAGTTGATTTTTCCTATTTTTTGATGGCATATCATCACTGGAAGCTGAATTGGCTATGTATCGACAATGACTTCAACCTCTATTTCTTTCATACCTAAAGCCTTCATTGAGGATAGGATAGCCATTGGATTTCCATGCTGTGAGTTGATTATGTGTTTTTAATACCCCATATTATGCACTTAAATCTCTATTAACATTGTTGATGGAAATTGTAGTATCATCTCATGTATGTGTTTTCATTTCTTATCCTTCCTTTTGACTACACCTTCATTTGTTTCCTCAGACTACTTCAACCCTTAGAACAAATCCCTCTGAGTAGTTATAAGGAATTAATAACATTGAAAAAAAATCTTCATGAACCCATATTCTTTTATATTGCATGAGTATTCAAAGCTCCCATAAGATTAAAAATCTCTCTTAATGCCCTCATATTGTTGATGTTGGATATAAATCCCTCTTGGTTTGGAGTTTCCATTCTAGGGCCTTGTATTTTTATGCATTACTCTACGAAAACGTAACCCATGATATCTAATCTAAGATGCCCATTACAAGGTTTTAAGATACCAATTTACCATTCGATGTTGTAGCTGGTTTGGAAACAATGCAACCATTCTTGATCTAACAGTTAGTTTGTCAATGCACTCAAGAGTAACTAAAACAAATATTGAACAAAATAAAAATACCTATTACTATATATTTGAGAGGAAGTCTATCAGATCCAATGAAAAACGACAAAAAATACCTATTCCATGGAAAGCACATTTGTTTTGTAGCAATAGAATTTTGATGCCTCCATCAAAAACTCATGCCAAGGTTTATAAATGGCAGCCCCTGCTCAACACTTTTACATTTCTTTTTATATATCATCGACCATTTAATTTAAATGTCTATGTTGTAAACCTATATTTTCTTGCAGAAAGAATATCTTTGCTCACTTACAGAAGGTCAAGAGTAGCAGTTGGGATGTGTGGGTTTAAGGGAAGGTCTAGAGACAGTGGGGTTGCTTATGGGTTTAAGGTAAAGTTGACAGAATTAGCGAGGTTGTGTGGGTTGGGAACACAGGGTACCATAGGAGTGATGGGAAGATAATAAACCAGAATTCCATCAGAATGCAACAACCAAAAATTAAAAATTAAGGGTGAGTAAGTTAGTTAAGGTAGAGTACCTATTAATGAATGTAACTACCTTCCATATATCCAAAAGCTGAAAATGTTTTTATTGTATAAAACACAACATTGATGGCTCGCAAAATCACATAGTGTCATGGAGGGGATTTCTTCCCAAAGGAACACTTTACAACGTAGATATTGATATTTTGTCATTTTAAAAAGGTAAGTATAAAATACAAAATATAATAATAAATTAATAAAAACTAAACTAACGATACTTGTAAAATTTACACAATATTTTTAAATTATATATATTATGTATGTAATTATGTATATTGTAACTATCTATAAAATTAATTTTGAAAATAGTTAGTCTTCTTTATCTATGAAATAATGAGAAGCAAATACTATTATTGGCAGCAAAAGGCATTTTTTTTTATTAGAGATGTCAACTTTAATAGTAGAGGAATAATTTCTCTTGAGGCATGACTATAGAATCAAAATTTTTACTCCTCCTTGTGTATTCTCAAATGGACTACAATTTTTTTTACATACCCTCGGAAACCTTGAATATTTCTCTACATAAAATAGATACTTGTAAGAGTCAATGTCGAGCTAACAAATATTTTCATTGATAGATTTATAGATCCCTTTCTTTTTAATGTATTATTGATGTAATTTTTATACTAAATGTATTGTTTATAATTAATTTTCAAAAAATGTCAGTTTGAAGGTAAAGATTGACTCTTTTTTCCCCCTAGAAGTTGACCTTGTCTGAGGGTTGAATATCTATCAAAGAAAAAATAAGGGTTGTCTTGAAAGAAAGTATTTTTGCAAGAGAACATTGACAACATTATGAATACATTCCTAAAAGTTAGACTCTAAGATGGTTCTTTTTGAAACAATGTAGGCTTCCAAAGAATGTCTTGCAAGAATAACAAAAACATGGAAATCTAACTTACAATTTGATCAGGATAAATATTTTAATTCATAGATGTCAAATAAAGAATTTAATTATTTTTTTAACAACCCTGGTCAAAATTCCAGATAGATAAAGTTAATTAAGGAAAAATTAGAACCAAGTTCATGGGACACTTATTCCAAGCTATGTTGGGCAAAACATCCTAGTGTGGGTGTTTATTTCGTTTATTATGGCCAAGGGTAATGAGAAAAGGAAAAGGCAAAGGCTTTATAAAGGCATGAGGAATTAATTGGCAATTTATTTATGAAAATAATGGAAATTAGGTGAAAGGGAAGGCAAAAGGTCATAGGTTGCATATGAGGAGGAAAATGAATGAAAATAATGGAAAATTGAAGAAATTAGAGGGCTCATTAATAAAATGGCTTCTGAGGATCAGTTGGTACCCTTTTGTCAGTTCAATTTTGGATATCTCTCTCTCTATTCTCTCTCTCTCTCTCTCACTCTTAGAAACTTAGAGCATTCTTGGAACACTCTAGCATTGGAGAAAACAAGGAAAAAGAAGAGCAAATAAGGAAAGAGGAAGAAAAAAATCAAGAAAGGAGGAGTATAATCAAGCAAGTACAATAGGATTACTTGTAGGTATTGATTTGTATCTGTGGTTTCCTTGCTATTTTTGGCATGCATGGAAAATGCATGTGTGTTTTTGGTTCTCTTGCTACCATTGGGATGGGTCCTTCAAAGTGTGATAGTGTTCTTTAACATTTCCTTCACATTTCCAGATAGCCATGTTGTGATGGGGTTCTATTGTTTTGGTTGAGTTGGATTGCTAGATGGATTCAAAGCTTAGTGGGGTGGTCTAAATATTATTCATAAGGCCTAGTAACCCGAAGATGGGATACATGGTAGAGCCTAGATGTGAACATGCTAATTGGGTCCAAGAATCCTTGACTAGTGAATGGAAGGATACACGGTAAAGCTCAAAGGTGAATACCCTTGATTGAGACTAAGAATCCTCGGTAGGTGAATTGAGTGATACATGATACACCTCAGAGGTGAATACCCTTGATTGGGCCTAGGAATCCCTCGACCTTATAATGGCAGGATACACAATAAATCCTAGAGGGTGAAGACCTCATAATCCTAGAAATTCCTTGAAGAGTAATGGTGGGATGCATGATAAAGCCAAGAGGTTGAGATAGACAAATTCCTCACGGTTTCGATGGAGAGATCTGGAGACATCCATGATTTTTTAGGGCCTAATGATCATGTGAGGATTGCGGTAAAGCCTGGTTATATTGATGAGGGTTGAGGTGGTTTTTCCTCTGGAAGCTCTGGTTTATACAGGATGTATGTTGCTTTAGCTCCCACATATAAAATTCCAGATCATAAAAAAAGGAGATAGAATGAATTTAAAAATAATTAAAGAAAATATCGACATGAATACCAACCCACTATGAAAGCGTAATATTTGTTGATCAAGTTGGCCCTTCAAACTCAACCACAACTTTCTCTCTCAATTAACATGAATCCACAGACACATAACACAAAGATTTGTACACACACAACACAACAAGTTGCAAGCATACAACAACATTACACAGTATATTAATGCATACAATAGTACATGGTACAGTACATTTATGGAGTGCTCCATAAGAAAAACAACTTTACATCATAGTGTTTGAGGGAGAAGGAAAGAAATAATATCCATGCTTAACCTGTACATTGAACATAGATTTTTTTTTTTTGTCATGTTACACAAAAGTCCCACAAACAAATTAAGGAAAAAAAAATCATTGTGTCCATGAGTAATCAATTCAATCTCCTACTGCCTTTCCCTCTAGTTTTCAGACTATGGAAAGCAACCTTTGAATTTCATCCTCTTGTGCAAAACCTTCTCTCAATCTTGGATTCCTCTCATGATTCATTCACCAAGAATGAATATTTAATCACTCAACCCATTCCTGAAATGACAAGTCAAGTGTTAGGTTTTTTTGGATTATTTGCTAGCTTTTTACTTCGGAATCCGATTAAAATATTAATCCCAAATTTTAATTACCATTCCTTGCAACAACCTTTCAATTATCGTTTAAACTGAGCTGATTTGTCATATTCTTTCAAGTTTGTTCTTAAATGATATTTTTGAAAATCGCCCTTTCATGTGTTTTCAGTTTTGTTTTTAAATAAAAAACAATTCTTTCAAGTTTGTCAATGTATGGTAAATATATAAACTAGCAATTTTAGCTTAAATATTATCCAAAAAAAGACTGATATATGCTTGATTGTAAT
>APFE031428797.1:12611-32618 GCA_000404065.3 Pinus taeda
ATAGTTTAAAGGTAAAATAATTTATACTGTAAAATTTGGGCGAATTATTTTTATAGAAAATGGAAATTGGCGAATCTTTTTTGTGGAAAAATCATGCAAAATTAGCCCACCTGCGAATATTAGCCCCTAAAATTTTCCATGATATGTACATAGATATGGAATCCTTTTGTTTATATATCTACGCTTCCATATCTATTTTATGGAATATATGCATATATGTAAGCCATATACTTAATTTGCGCATATACAAAAGTTATCTTTTGTATATGCAGGGTTCTTATATACATATATATGTGTATATACAAAATCTGCACATATATGGAAGATGGCTTCTATATTTCCACAACTTTTGTATTTATTATATATATATATATATTATATATATATAGAAGCATGAATATCCAGAATATGACCTCCGTATATGCACAACTTCTATAACGCACATAGATATAAATCGAAATCAATATGCCACACTTCCATATCTATGTGGATTACAAAAGTTTGCACTATACCAAATATGGCTTCTATATATGTGCATTTTTTACATGCACAACAAATATAATATATTATATATATATATATATTATTATATATATATATATGAAAGTGTGCATATATAGAAGATGACTTCTCTATAAGCGCAACTTCTATATATGTACATATATATGGAATTCATCTTTCGTATATGTATGCTTACATATTTATGTGCATGTATAAATGTTGTGCATATATAGAAGTTGTGCATATATACAGGAAGACTTATTTATATGCACAACTTTTATATATTCACATATATATGGAAGTGTGCATATATGTTAGATACTTTCTGTATATGCACATTTTCCATATATGCACATACATATGGACGAATACGAACATATATGGAAGATGGATTTTGTATATGCACAACATTTGTATATGCACATAGATATGGAAGCATGCATATATGGAAATCACACATATGCAGCCATGTAAATGCGTTTATGAAATTCAACTTTTGTATATGTATTTGCATATCTATATGTATATGCAAAACACCACAAATGGAATATGGTTTATATATATGTGCAATTTTTTTATATGAAAGGACATATATAGAAGTTGACTTTCTTATATGCACTTGCATTTCTACATATATGTGATATCTATTTATGCACGCTTCCATATGTATGTTCATATACTGAAGTTACACATATATGAACCAAAACAACACTACACACGGAGGTAGATTGAACACTTTTGGGGCATGCCTAAAAGCTCGGGCATAGGGACAACCGTCAGCTAAGAGATAGTCTCCAGTTGTAGTTAGAAAAAGGTGTACAATCGTGAAGATAAGTAGTCGAGCTAACATTGTAGAAGGTTTTCATTAGGAGAGAGTGTGATAGAGTGGTGTCACCCACTACAAAATATAAGCACTAGTAATTACAAGCCTAATAATTATGATCCATTGCCTATATCATATATGGATCACAGCTAGACAAGTCATCATAGGTTAGGTTGATTGTATTTAGAGCATCTACAGGGCCAAGGAAAAACACCAATAACTTATGTTGATGTGGGAGAGTGGAGATACAAGTGAAGGTTTGAGCAGATAATCCAACATGCGTAGTTGTATAGTACAACAGATTAATCCAGTGGTACATGATATGGAAACACAACTACTAGAGTGAGGCAATAGACGAGTAAGGAATTAATGTACACTATACAACTAGACTTGATCACAATAGAGTTGTAGTGTAACATAATGCTAGTATGGAGATGACACTAAGAAGAGGCCACAACATGAGGTTGTAGAGGTTCAAGGATAACAACGGATATAAATAGGGATAGTTGTGTGGGTTATGCACGGAGCAGTGGATGACAAAGGAAAAGTCAAGGTAGAGCTACTGTGATAGCGGGATAATTGGACGGACGATGGATGGTTTTAAGACCGAGCAGAGGAGATAGATAAAAAGGTTCAAGTCTTAGAGGGTCTAGTATTAGATATCCCTGTTACCTCCCTGCCCCATCCCTCTTTTTCTACGTGGAGAAATTCTTTTCCCTCCTTTTTAGAATCATGGAAGTATCTTGTAGTATTCATGTCAGTGTACTTCAAATATGTGTTATCTTTGAATATTTTTTCCTGATACAAATATTTTGTTCTGGTTAAAAATAATAATTTAATTTCAAATTATAATTGGAAATGCAAATTTTATTTATTAGAAATTATTTTTCATTAAGTTACTTTTTAATTGTTAATATATTATAAATATTATAACTAACCCTTGTTGTATATCCATGAATTATAGGTAAATAAAATATGAAAACAACGAAGGACAATAAAAATCATCAATAAGGACATTCCATACACATTATTTGATGGTACCCTTTAATTACATCTTTAGAAAGGAGATTAATTAGGGATCATATCTTTCTCCTCAAATAATAATATAGCTTTCAAAGTTGGAATAAAGTAAAAAATAATATAGCTTTCAAAGTTGGAATAAAGTAAAAATTGACAATTATTATGAAATGATGGCTCTCAAATACTAATTATTTAATGATTACGAAAGGAAGCATCACCCCAAAATTTCACTTTATAGCCATTTTTTTATGATATCCAACAACAAATGACAAACTTCCTGTAAATATTTTTTCTCCCATCTGTGGAGGGACAAGAATACGGTAACTAATTATCTTTTAAAAGAGGATTTGGGGATAGAAAGAGGTTTTTCATACCATCTTCATCTTTCAAGATATGCATACAAATAATTTCACTCCCACACCTTCTCTAATTTTTTTCAAAGGAAGAAAAGCATACTTTCATTCATTGCGAAATGATTGAAAGTTACATTATGTAGATACACACCCTATGTGTATTCATTTTTTTATAAATTGGTGTGTGAGGTATTAAAAAAGAAGATCCTTTGACTAGAAAGGCCAACCATTAAGCATAAATTTATATCAGAAAAACTTAAGTGTTGTTAATTACAACCCATGTGAGGTGCATAATTATTCCATCGAGCGAGATATATATTGTTTGAGTGGTTGAAAAGAAAATAAACACAAAACTAGAGAGCATGGTTTTGGATCCTATCGTATTATACTCTTGTTGTTTCAAATTTGTCGTCCCTATATGGCCTATGAAAGAACTCATAGGCCTATCCATTAATTCTCTCCATTACACCCCATATTCCTTGATCCATATCAATGCCCTGTTTTTAGAGGCAATTTGTTAGCCTGTTTCTTTCCCAGTAAATATGAGAACATGTAAAAAGAAAGAAATGGTGAATGAGTCACATGGGTTCCTCTATAATAGGCATGAGAATAATGTTCCTGCATACTTGAGTTTTTTTTAGCCAATTAATAGTGACCATAGTATCCGCCAAAACATGAATTTGAGTGCATCCCTTTCCAAGAGTGAATAACACCAAGTTTTTACAAGCTAGGAACTCTATCTTGTTGTTGGTCCCTTAGCCAAAACCCATTTTTCTTATAAAAATGAGCCTCTGTGAGAAAGGAGAAAAATCCTCCATTTTATTGTCAATTATTGTTTGAGGTTCCATCAAAGCAGGCCCACAACCTTGTTTGAATAGTGATTTCTATACTTATCACTCTAGGTGTAGATAGACCTTTTCCCTATAGGAAATGACTTAATATAGTTTGGGCTTCCACAATAATATGCTCATGTAATGAAGGTTTGTGAAAAATGGCCATGTTTCTAGGCAACCACACCCCCTAGAAATGATTAGGTGAAGGGCTTTGATAGCACAACAACTGGGGTTTGAGAGCCATTCCTTCTAAGGTTCCTCTCAGTTTGCTCCTTCGCATGCAACTATATGTCCAAATATTCCAAACCTCCTGATAGAGAGGGAAAGTCATGAACATACATGATGCATTTTTACCGTTATTTTTCCATAAGGAACACTAGCCTAGCCCAATCATAAATCTTCTTTACACAACATCCCATGTGGCATCCTTCTTCTCCATTATACACCACATTAGTAGTTTCGATTTAGCAGGACATTTGGCTCTACATACTGCTTTCCACCACCATCATTGATTTGTTAGGACTCTATCAAGTATTAGGGAGATATATCCAACGTTAGGGGTACAAATTCGTGAAGGGATGATCTAGCTGGATATTGGTGGCTACTCGCCTATTCCACTTGGACCCCCCCCCCCCCCCCCCCCCCCCTCGTTGTTTTCTTTTTAGTTTCCTTTATTGTAGCAAAACTTATTTTTTTTGGCAATTTTTCAGGTCCTAAACTTTTGGAGCCGTTTTAAGGGACTAAAAAACATTTTTAGGGAAAATAGAAAGACCACAAAAGTGTCATTCTAATCTTTTAAAAAACTTTCAGCTCTGTATTTTACAGTCTGTATTTTACTATCTATTGCGGTGAATTTTGACTGGCCTTTACATCAATTCGATGTAAAGAACGCATTTCTGCATGGAGATCTCCAAGGAGAAGTATATATGGAGTTGCCCCCTAGCTACAAGCTGTAGACTAAAGGCAATAAACAGGTCTATAGATTGAAAAAATCTTTATATGGCTTGAAGCAGTCTCCTAGAGCGTGGTTTGGAAGGTTCACTAGCTTTATGAGCTCTATTGGTTACAAGAAAAGTAACTCAAATCACACTCTCTTCTTGAAACATAATGGAGAACAAATCACAACCCTCATTGTGTACGTTGATGATATGATAGTAACTGGAGATGATCCTGAAGAAAGGAAAGCACTGCAAGAGCAGCTTGCCCGTGAGTTTGAAATGAAGGATCGTGGGAAAATGAAGTATTTCCTTGAAATTGAATTGTCAAGATCAAAGAAAGGTATTTTTCCGTCACAACGGAAATATGTCTTAGACTTATTGAAGGAAACTGGCATGACAGGATGTAGTCTAGCTAGTAACCCTATGGAAGAAAATTTGAAGCTAGGTGTGCACCCAAACCAAGTTCCTGCTAACAAGGAGCACTATCAGAGATTGGTTGGAAGATTAATGTATCTTGCACATACTCGGCCGGATTTAGCCTATGCACTAAGTGTTGTCAGTCAATTCATGCACTCCCCAAGTGAAGAACATATGAATGCTGTCATCCGGATCTTACACTATTTAAGTCATCTCTAGGAAAGCGAATTTTATTCACAAAAGGTGATGGCTTGGATGTTAAAGGTTATACAGATGCTGATTGGGTTGGGTCAATTGAGGATAGATGTTCTACATCAGGCTACTTTACTTTTGTAGGAGGAAATTTGGTTACTTGGCGAAGTAAAAAAACAAGAGGTAGTTGCTAGATCCAGTGTTGAAGCTGAATACAGAGGAATGGCTAAGGCAATATGTGAATTTTTGTGGATCAGAAATCTGTTCCAGGATTTACATATGAAGCAAGTCGGTCCTATGAAGTTATATTGTGATAACACGGAAGCATGTGATATTGCTCATAATCCAGTTCAACATGATCGAACTAAGCATGTTGAGGTTGATAGGCATTTTATCAAGGAGAAACTAGAAGCAAAGTTGATTGAAGTTCCTCATGTTCGATCTCAAGACGAGCTTGCTGATGTGCTAAGCAAAGCAGTGTCAAACCAAGCATTTAATGGTTGTACAAACTTGGCATGAGTGAAATCTACTTACCAACTTGAGGGGGAGTGTTGACAATTGGGAGCAATTATCTCCAAGTTGGTTCTCCGTAATTCAAGTTCCTAATTTGTCTCTGCCAGTCGCTGATTCCTGATTTGTCTCTGCCACTGGCTGATTCCTCATTTACCTTTGCCACTGGTTGTACAGACTCCTATGATTGTATCATTTTTCCCTCCTATGATTGTATCATTTTTCCTTATTCTAGGCCTAAACTATAGGATTTGAAGTGTATACAGCGGCTACTTAGGCTCTGAAGTGTATATGCTATTTATGCCGAACCAGTATGAGTAAAAAATTAATTAAAGTCTTTCCTAAAGTTTCCTTGTTTTTTACTATACCAACACTTTAAAATCATGCCTACTTCAATAATATTTGAATCATGCGTGCCTTAATTCATAGAATAAGTTATCATGTAAAACCGTCATTTTACCCTTATAAATTCAATTAAAAACCTAAAATATGTAGCTATACAAAAGAGAAAAGGAAACATATAATTACACAACATAGCAAAAGCATTTATATTTTAAGTCTATTTTTAAAACAGATCATAATTTCAAAGAAATCTCAAACAGACAGATTGCAAAAACATAAAGCCATTCTCCGGTAGTGATTACCGTCGCTCTGATTGGACGTTGAGATTGCCAACACAGCCACCAAATGCATCAGCCTCCTGCCCAGACATGGTAATTAGATCATGAAGAAAGCCTCAGATGAAATTACAAGCGAGAAGTAGCTGGAGATATTGTGTAATAAGGGCCTTGCAAGGAATAGTATAGAATCCATCACAGCCAAACCAGTACATGAATATTAATGTACTGTAAGTCTGCCACGTCCCAACCATGTCAAAATCGATCCTAGATTGTGATGTGACCATGTGGCTTTGCTTTATCGGATCCCTGTAGTTACAGAGACGTAAGGAATCTTTCTATGTAATAATGGCACGCATAACCCATTTACCGCCCGTAATATAGGGAAGAGTTGAAAGAGGCTTTATCGGATAATCCATCACAGCCAAACCATTACATGAATATTGATGTACCGTAAGTTGCGACGTCCCAATCTT
Source organism: Pinus taeda (assembly GCA_000404065.3). Lineage (NCBI taxonomy): Eukaryota > Viridiplantae > Streptophyta > Pinopsida > Pinales > Pinaceae > Pinus > Pinus taeda. The sequence continues at coordinate 19,292 of APFE031428797.1, forward strand.
GTCAAAACCGACCCTAGATTGTGATGTGACCATGTGGCTTTGCTTTATCGGGTCCCTGTAGTCACAGAGACGTAAGGAATCTTTCTATGTAATAATGGCATGCATAACCCGTTTACCGCCGGTAATATAGGGAAGAGTTGAAAGAGGATTTATCGGATCCCTGTAGTTACAGAGACGTAAGGAATCTTTCTATGTAATAATGGCAAGCATAACACGTTTATCGCCGGTAATATAGGGAAGAGTTGAAAGAGATTTAATTTTTCTTTTGATCGATCTAAACTGAAGCCAGCTTTAATGTTGGATGAAAAACATTCTTCTTATTAGCGGGATGTAGGATGCTATCACCAGCTGTTATAAGATCAGTTAAGTTGGGAGGTCATTAAAATAGTTTAATTATCCTAAAATAATTCTCATCTTCAACCCCCTCTTATAAGATTTAATATCATATAAGATTTGAATCTGTAACTTGTACCAATATTAATGCACCGTGTCTATCACGTGACCATGTCAAAATCAAACATACATCGTGACCATGTGACTTTGCTTTATCGGATCTAACTACAGAGACCATGTGAGTTTGCTTTATCGGATCTAACTACAGAGATGTAAGGAATCTCTGCATAATAGTACCATGCTTAACAGTTTATCATCAGTATTATAAAAGATATTTAAATTCTACAGAATTTAAAGAAATTTTGATTTATTTAGTTGGAATTTAAATATATAGATTTTAGCTTTTAGTTAAATTATGGTTTTTTATAGTGAAATTATATTTTAATATACTAATAGATTTAGCCCCATTGGAAAATTTAAAATATGCAATTTTCCCGTTTTTCATTCAATTTGACTGACAAAATTTATAAAACATATCGCAGAAAAGATCAAAAGATGAACTGTTTGCACTTACGTACGACTAAATAAGACGACACGTTTAAAAAAAAAAAAGAAGCAAACTGCCAAGAACAATGACGTTGATCTTATCAGACATTAGAGGGGAAAAAACAAAGGAAAGGACCAAGAACGATGACTTTGATGCCGATTATTATCGGCCATGCAGTAAGCCCATTATGGCTATTATTATCCATCACCATTAGCATGTATATTCATCCATCACCCATTGATTTGTTCATCCATGACCATTCCGAAATTCCGACTTACTCCAACTCTGACGTGCGCAACAACACCACTAGGACATAACTGCTCTGACAATGAATGCAATATACGTGGTGGTAAGAGGCCCGAATTCATGTAACCATTACCATGCATATTCATCCATCACCCATTGATTTGTTCATCCATGACCATTCCGAAAGGAGTTGTCTATAATGCGACTTTTTGGAGATTCCGGTGACGGAATTCGGTGGAAGAAATGAGGTTAAATCTTGATTTTTAGCAGTTAAAATGGTTTTTTAACTGCATATTTGGATTCAGCGCCCTGGAAAACCCCTGGGAGCCATTGATTGTGCAGAAACTAGCTATCAAACTTGGGATTCCAATGAATTGCTGCCGGATTTTGACCGGAAAAATCCGCCAGAAAAGCTTTCAAAAAGTCGCGTTATAGACTACTGCATTCCGAAATTCCGACCTACTCCAACTCTGACGTGCGCAACAACACCACTAGGACATAACTGCTCTGACAATGAATGCAATATACGTGGTGGTAAGAGGCCCGAATTCCTGCATTTAATGTCACTTTCCCATCATATTTCAAGCATGGCCCCTTCTCACGATATTTTTAATGGGAATCATCATAATAAAGAAAGAGAGAAAATTATTTTAACGTCTACAACGTTGAAGATAGTCTATGGGACTGATTGCTTCTTCATATGGTTGATGTATTCGGCCCTTTCCCTATGAACCCTCACAACAAACCCTTCGCTAAATAGATTATCCCAAGAGCTAGCTGTTGGAATATTTGAATAACTTTCCACGTTGTCTTTGAAGGCCTTATTCTAAAATGAAGTGCTTTTCTGTTTCCACTTTTCCAGAAGAACAAAAAATACATACTTTTTCCTCCCACACTTCTTTTGGTCTTTTCCAATGCCCTATTTCACAATAGAGTTGATGATAATTAGTCCTTAACTCAGCAATAACAATTTTGGTTCTCCAAGAAATATTGGTATCTATGTATGCTTTTTGTTGATGATTATGAGTGGGATTAAAGACTTCTATATAGTATTTTTTCATTCTCCCTAACTCCTGATCCCAAGTACGCTTGTGGAACTTATCCATAACAAAAGATTTTATCTCTTTGTTGTTTATGTCACACATGTTCAAGCAAATACCCCGTTTACTAAACCATTTATTATTTCGTTGCATCCAAGTCTTCTTTCTTTTGCACAATATGTCATTTGAGACAACATTAGGCCGTCTACCGTCTTCCATTTGCTCATTTTTTTTAAATACATTATGACTTGCACTATAGCAATTGCTTCAATAGGAACAACCCATGTTTTAATTACGAAGATAGCATAAGGAACTACACTTTTAATTTTGAATTTGTTTGTAATCAAATGCTTCTGAATTTTCTCAATTTGTTTCCTCTGCATGTCGGGTGTACGATTGGCCCATAGTTCACAACCATAGACAATCATCAGAATCACTAGAAGCCCAAAAAGAGTTTGAGTGGTTTTCCAGTCTCATAACTTTGTCTCTATACACCTAAATTGAAAGCATATAATGCTTTCCAACCAGCCAAAGTGTTTTCTTTCTACAACTATCCCAACTTAGATTTTTGTTGAAGTCAATTATGAGGTATTTGTAATCAGCAACTTTTTCCAAAATGTTGACTTCAAAGAAAAATTATGTTGGTTATGTCTTCTTTTTTTAGAGAAAACCATAACTTTTGTTTTGCTAATATTAACTTGCATCCCCACCCTTCTACAAAAATCCTCAAGGGATAGTAAGTGCTCTTGAAAACCAAGAGCAGATTTAGCAATTAGAATAAGGTCATCTGCATGCAAAAGAAGCCTTATAACAAACTTGCCCAAATGGATACCATCACCCCCTTGTGAATTTAACCACTCCTCAAGCTTGTCGATAGATAAAGCAAAAATGGTAGGAGACAATAGGCAACCTTGCTTGACCTCGATATTTCTTCCATTATGTGCCAAAGCTTATCCCTAGGAACTGTGTCAAACGCTTCTTTGAAATCAGAAAAAGAAACAACAAACTTCTTCCCTTTTCTCCCAAAATTTTTCAATGGAGTGCCTTAAAATTATACAATGATCAATTGTGGAACGTTTAGTTCTAAAATCTTTTTTCCCTTTAACACACTTATCTCTTTCCTCTGCCCACTTGCTGATATTATTTTCTAGCATGCTTCCAAATAACTTTGCAAACAAGGGGTTTATCATTATGGTCCTATAATTAGATGGATTATTGACGGCGACAATCTTGAAAGAGGTATTGCCAGACTAGTTGTCCAATTTATGGGGAACCCCTATTGTATGATGTTATTGAAACGTTTTGTAATGCGAAGTGCAAGAATCTTTGAGCCCCACTTTAGATACTTTACATGGAATTTAGCTAAGTCTTTTTATTTTTCAACACCTAACTTCTTAATACCCATCTCTACCTCTTGCACCATGAAGTGTTCAGTATTAGTGTTGACCAAGGGGGGAGGGTCAACCTTGGGATGTTGCTAATAGAGTTGTCTTGCATAGTCAAACCACTTAGAGGCTATAATATTATTTTCAATTTGCATCTTTCTTAGTTGGAGCTCCTTCCAAAATAATTTGGGATTATTTTTCCCACGAAAGATTAGTTCTTTCATCTTTGAAACCATGACATTGACCTTTTTCTTTCATAGGATCTGCTTGTAAGCTTTGAGCTTTATGTTATCCTTGTTTGACTCTTTCCACATTCTCCTTGCCTTTTTGCATTCCTTGTCAAACCAAGCATTAACTAGCAAGCAATTTGTTTCAAACTTCTTAATTTTTTCTCTTTTGCACTGTGCAAGTGCGCTTTGAACTAAATGTGTTAATTTGGGACTATCAAGGCCATGATTTGGGATGTTATCCTTCTCGAAGATCCTCTCTAACATCATTTTGAAGGTATTGCAATTTTCGGGAGTGAAAAGAATTATGCCATTTGGGAGATTTTGTTGAACACGCTTTGTTTTTTACTCTAATTTCTTATTTCTAATACAATATAAACTTAAATAAATTGGCTTGTGATCTGATTTTAAATCCCAAAGCTGATCTCCAATCAAAACTTCCTCCATTTTCTCACACAAACCATGTGAGCAAATTACATAATCTACTACACTTGCTCCATTGTAAGTATTGGAAGTGAAATTTATGGACTTTGCCCATCTAGTCAAGTCATTACAAATGACTAAATCGAAGGCCCCACATAAAGTAAGAAATTTTTAACCATAGAGATTGCAACCCTTGTCCTCTGAAATTCTTTCCCATTGCTGATTTTACTCTCTTCAGTAAGCCAAATAGAGTCGTAGTCTCCTTTACAGCAAAAAATGCTACTTTTCTCACTTGCACTCCTAACATTGAAATCACCAATTATAAGCACTTCACCTAGCTGAGAAGATGTTGCAATATCTGATTGTAAGGGTGCAAAGGGATCTTTGTGGTCAAGCCCTCTACTTTGATAGATTTTTTGAAACTTGCGACGCAAAATAGCATGTTGCAATTCTAATGTGATTTCCATTATCTCATATTTTAAACCAAGTGAATCATTTATTTGAGTCTTCTTTTTCTAACTAAATGAGATGGACTTATTTTTACCTCACTAATACCATGATACCCCCGCATCATTTGCTATTCCCCATTGTCTTGTTCCACATTACCATCTTCCATTATCCTTTAAACAAAGGTGTCTTGCACCTTTCATGCTCATGTGTTTCTATTAGGAAAATTGTCTCTATCTTCCACAATAGGCCCTAACCCAAGTCCTCATCCCCATGGGTATCCTCTTCAGTTCCAACAAACTAATATTAAGGAACCCTAGATATGACTTGATTACTATTTATTTTGACATGCAAAACTCACAGTTGAGTCTTTGTCCCTACTTTCCCATACTGACCTTGCTTCCCGATTTCCTATTGAAGAGTTTGTTGCTTCTTCTGTGTTACCATCTTGCTGCTCTATTTTGGAAGGAGGTCCAAATGGTGTTATCACAACTTTACCCTTATAAATTCATGCTCTCTTGCCTTCATATCTTGCTGCCCTAACCTTTAACATTTCCTCCCTCATTTTCTCCTGTTGTCTTACAGTTAAATCTTCTTCTACAAACAAATGAGAACCCCTCAAGAGATTCTTCTTTCTTAGAATGATATATTTATTACACAAGCTAGGAATGATGAATTTTATGGGCCTTACTTTCTCACCGTTAAACTTACACACCGTCCATACTTGGCATATATGTTCTTGCAATAGAAACTTGTCTTTCAAGAAGTTCCTTGCAAGGTTAAAAGTACAGACCTTAATTTTTCCCATTTTCTTTCACCCCTTTAATAATTATGTTTGCTGCTTTATTTTGTCTTTCCCTTCTTTCTCTATCTTACATGTTGTCAACCCGAATGTTTGTTTCTCCTTCCCTATTAGCAGAACTGCTAATAACTTGAGCCCAAGTTTTGGAAACTTTTGTGGAATATCCTTTCCTTTCTGTTTTGGGTTTCTCTTCATAATTGTTTACTTGGGCAAACACTTTTCCTTTATCCTGGAATGGTTTCACATTCACCACTTATATACAGTCCACTACAAATTTCTTTATGTTTTGCACATCTGCCTTCATGTATTGCCATTCTTTCTTCCGTAGTAGCAATGTCAGTTGTTCTTTCAAAACTTTATTGCATTATGCTAAAGCCTTGTTTTCAGTTGTTATTATATGAATTTTATTATCTCTTTCTTTCTCTTTAGTTTCTAAAACCTCCAACCTTTCTTTTACATTTAACAATTCTTTCATATAAAGATCAGATGACCAACTGAGAGGTGTGGATGTGGGACTAAGGCAGAACCATCAATGACTTTTCCTTTGGACTTGTTGTTGCCACATGCTTACAAAGGGCTTGATTACTTTACTATTTCCATGGGAATCAAGACGTTGAGAATTTGAACAAATAATCCATCATGAGGACGTAACAGTTCGAACAAATTTTGTGGAAATTCATGAAGGGTGGAACAAAGGTGGTTCTAGTCTAGTCGCCATAGCTTGGAAGTGAAGTGTAAACTAGCACAACCACATTTAATTAATTAGATGTGGTTAATATATGGTTAATGCTTCATTTGTATCTAACACACAAACTATTGATAAATATATATATTTTAAAAACAAGAATAATAATTAAAATAATAAAGAGTTTTAAATATTAAATAATAATAATAATAATTAGTATTAATTTTTAATTGTAAATAAGAGATATTAATAATAATAATAATTATAATTAATAAGTTAAAAATATTATAATTAAGAATATTGTTATTTGCATTATTATCTAAAATAATAATATTAAACAATAATATTGTTACTAAAATTTAATAATAATAAATATTATAACCTTTTAATAAATATGATTAACCACGGTTTACCATGGTTGATTTCCATATTGAGACAATCTTTCTCATAATGCGATGTTGGGCCATGGTTAACCATGGTTGACCACAAATGATTTTCATATCGGCAAAATATTTTTCATAATGTGACATTGGACAATCATTGGCCATGGTTGACCATGGTTAATTTACATATTCAGACAGTATTTGTTACAATGCAATATTAAACTATGGTTGTTAGAATGTGACGTTGGACCAGAGACATACTTTGTCACAATGTGATCATGATTACTGACCATGGTTTATTTTAATGTCGAGACAATCTTTGTCACGATGCGATGTTGGACCATGGTTGATCATGGTTGATCTCATATTCAGACAGTCTTTATCACAATGTGACATTAGACCATGGTTGACCATGATTGAGTTTTATATTGAGAAAAGTCTATTATAAACCCAAGGTATATAAACCCTAAGATAAATATTATAATCCTCAAAATAAACATGGTTCACTACAGATGATTTTCATATTGACACAATCTTTGTCACAATGCGAAGTTAAACTATGGTTGACTATGATTGATTTTCGTATTGAGACAACCTTTGGCACAATGCAATGTTGGACAATGGTTGGCCATGGTTGATATTCATATTGAGACAATTTTTGTCACAATACGATGTTGGACTATGATTGACCATCGATGACCATGGTTGTCCGAATGCGACGTTGGACCAAGAGACAATCTTTTTTATAATGTGACCATAAACCCTACAATAAACATGGTTGACCATGATTGATTTTCATTTTGAGACAATCTTTCTTATAATGCGACGTTGGACCATGGTTGATCATGGATGACCATGGTTGTCACAATGTGACATTGCACCAAGGGATTGATAAACCTAAGGGATATGAATACTTCTATTGATAAACCCAAGAGATTGATAGTATAAACCAAAGGGATTAATTCTAAAACCCCAAGGTATTATAAACCCTAAGGTAAATATTATAAACCCATGGAAATAATAAACCCAAGAGATTAATATTAAAAACCCAAGGGATTATAAACCTAATGGAATAATATTAAATCGAAGGGATAAATATTATAAACCCTAAGATAAATATTATAAAGGTATTGTACCATGGTTGATTTTCATATTGAGACAATCTTCATCACAATGCGACATTGGATCATGGTTGACCATGATTAATTTTGATATTGAGAAAAATCTATTATAAAACCAAGGTATATAAACCCTAAGATAAATATTGTAAACCGAAAAATAAACATGGCTCACCATGGTTGACCATAGATGATTTTCATAGTGACACAATCTTTCTCACAATGCGACGTTGGACTATGGTTCACCATGATTGATTTTCATCTTGAGACAACCTTTGGAACATTGCAACATTGGAAAATGGTTTTCCATGGTTGACCATGTTTGATTTTAATATTAAGACAATATTTGTTAGAATACGATGTTGGACCATGGTTGACCATGGACGACCATGGTTGCCACAATGTGACCATGGTTGACCATGATCCATATTATAAACCCAAGGAAATAATAAACCCTATGGATTAATACAAAAAACTGAAGGGATTATAGAATAATATCAAATTCTACAAATATGAACCCTTAGATTAATAAACCAAAGCGATTGATATTATAAACCCAAGAGATAAAAAATTATGAACCTAAGGTATGTAGACACTAAGATAAATATTCTAAACCCTAAAATAAACATGGTTGACCATGGTTACCCATGGTCGATTTCCATATTGAGAAAATCCTTGTCATAATGCAAAGTTAGACCAAGGTTGACCATGGTTTAACAAGATTGATTTTCATGTCAAGATAATCTTATCACAATGCGACGTTGGACCACAATCGGTCATGGTTGATTTTGATATTGAGACAATAATTTTCACAATACGACATTCAATCATGGTTGACCATGGTTGGATATGATTGACCTTGGTCAACCATGATTGATATTATAAACCCAAGGGAATAATAAACCTAAGGTGTTAATACTAAATCCCCAAGGGATTATGAACCCAAGGGAACAATAGTAAACCCAATGGACTAATATTTTAAATGCAATGTATATAAACCATAAAATAATCAATCTTGACCATGGCTTTTTTCCATATTGAGACAATCCTTGTCATAATGCGACATTGGAGCATGGTTGACCATGCTTAACTGTGGTTGATTTACATATCAAAATAGTCTTTGTCACAATGCGGCATTTGAGCATGGTTAACCATGATTATCATATTGAAATAATCTTTTTCATAATGTGATATTGGACCATGTTTGAGACAATGATTGTTTTTCATATTGAGAAAATATTTGTCACAATGCGATGTAGGAGCATGGCTAACCATCATTAAACATGGTTCACCACGATTGATTTTATAAAATATGGTTGACGATGGTTGACCATGATTGAATTTAAAAAACATGGTTGACGAAGGTTGACCACGATCGATAATATAAACCCAGGGGAATCATAAACCTTAGGGATTAATACTAAAAATGCAAGGGATTATAAACCTAAGAGAATAATATTAAACCATATGAATATGAACCCTTAGATTAATAAATCCAAGGGATTGATATTATAAACCCAAGGGATTAAAAATTATAAACCAAGGTATATAAATACTAAGATAAATATTATGAACCCTAAAATAAACATGGTTGACCATGGTGGATTTCCATATTAAGAAAATCCTTGTCATAATGTAATGTTGGACCATGGTTGACCATGTTTGGCCATGATTGATTTTCATATCAAGACAATCTTTATCACCATGTGACGTTGGACCATGGTTGATTTTCATATTGCGACAACCATTGTCACAATGTGACATTCAACCACGATGGACCATGGTTGACCATGGTTGGCTCTGATTGACCATGATTGATATTATAAATTCAAGGGAATAATAAACCCAAGGGATTGATTTTATCAACACAAGGGATTAACACGAAAACCCTAAGGAATTATGAACCAAAGAGAATAATACTAAACTCAATCAACCAATATTATAAACCTAAGGTATATAAACCCTAAGATTTATAAACACTAAATGAAGCATCGTTAACCATGGTTGATTTTCAAATTGAAACAATCCTTGTCACAATGCGACATTGGACCATTGTTGACCATGCTTAACTGTGGTTGATTTTCATATCGAGACAATCTTTATCACAATGCGACATTCAACCATGAATGACCATGGATGACAATGCTTGGCTTTATAAAACATGGTTGAACATGGTTGACGAAGGTCATGATTGACCATGATTATGATATTGAGACAATATTTGTCATAATGTGATCTTTGACCATGGTTGAGACAATGATTGATTTTCATATTGAGACAATCTTTGTCACAATTCGAACTTGGACAATGGTTGACCATCATTATCCATGGTTGACCATGACTGGTTTTATAAAATATTCTTGACCATGGTTGATTTTCATATCCAGACAATCTTTGTCACAATGAGACAATCAACCATAGTTGACCATGATTGACCATGTTTGACTAAAAATGACTATAACTGAACAATATTGACTATCATTGAGTATGGTATACAAATAGTTGATTAACATTGACCATGATTGACTTTATATATATATATATTTATTATATATATTTATAATTAGTTTTATTATATATATATTATATATATATATGAAACAAGTTACTCCAAAACATCTTTGTAACTGAGTTTCCGGGACAAAAGTCCTCTTTTAATCTATGTATATTTTCGTTTCAAGAAAAAGGTAGAGAAATTATTGATTTCCTGAATTCAAATTACTTTTTGAGAAGTATCTGGTTGCTCTACATTCATTATTCACTATAAAATAATATTTACAATTTAATAATATTCAACATTTGATAACACTAATAAAAGTACATCAAATCTCCCAACAAGAAATCTGCTACAGGCTATTTAGCTATGTCGCTTGCATGTTTTTGTTGGAATTTCACCGTGGACATTATTATTCATTTCCTACAGACCACACCATTCCTTGAAGGTTGCTTTGTCGACCATACATCAATGACAATAAAGAAGAGACCTTTCCTCGGCATACTTCGGTCGTTGTTGATATATCATACTGCTTCTCATTCAAGCAATCGGAAACGTAAACCTGATTGTCATTGAAAATATATTTAATTTAAGTCATAGTAAATGCAACACCATCATTGAATACGTACATTATATACAATATATTTATAATATTGTTTATAGAAATATATTATAAATATCAAAACCTAACAAAACTGAACTACAAGTAAATTGTTTAATATTTTATTCCACATTTTAAAAAGGGGCCTTCTTATTTATATTTATTATATATATATATATTTTGAAAATAAAACAAAACAATGTGAATAGATAAGATATGCTACATTATAACAAGGCAAATGGGACCTAACATAAAAAGAGAACGTGGGAAGTATGGCAAACCATTTAATAATGCGAATATAGAACGCAAAGAAACCGAAGTCACATTTTAATGCTTACGGAGGTACGAAAGTGGATCACACGTCAAACTAAACGCACGTTAAGTTGTAATATGAGCTTGGACGTTATGAACATATATAAAACAAACGAGAAGAACACATCTTAAATATATATTACAATAAAATGTGTGACGTGGTGATGATGAATATTGTTATGTTTATGGTATGGTTCACCAAGCAAAGAAAACTAAGGAAACCAAGTAAACCGGAATTGCATCAATGATCCATCAACAAATACTACAAAGGTAATGAGGATTTCATTGATGATATAAAATAACCTCAAATTAGCAAAGAATATTTGTCCGCTATAAACATAAAATAGAAACAAACTTCAAATGAAATAGAGATGTCGCCATATAAAGTTGAAAATAATTAATATTATTTTGTATTAATGGAGAAATGGTTACATAGTTGTAACGTATCTCCTTAGTTTAGGATTTGTTCCTAGAGTTTAGGAGTTTGGTTGCAACTTCCTGATTTCTAAAGTTGTATTTAATGATGTAATCTTTCATTAATGATATAGAATATACGAGAGTGATCTCTCTGTTTTGAGTGTAGTCTCCAGGTGCAGGGCACATCTGTGAGCTACATCTCCTTCTTTTCAATTCTGTTCACATTTTATCTTGGTATCAGAGCTCAGATTGGGTGAGCCTGATCTTTTATCACCTTTGTGGCTGAAGTGCTTTTGTGGCTAGCTTGCCTGTGTGGCAGAATTGCTTGTGTGGCTTGAAGTGCCTCAATTGTTGCGTGTACACAAGAGCTTTGTGCTCAATTGAATAGGTGGACTGCAAAACACGTGGCTCGGACTCGGAATTTTTTTTTCCTTCCGAGTAGAAGGGGGTTGGTGCGGGTTTTTTGCTCGGGAGCGCGCCAAAATACAATATTGGCGCGTCTGTTTGGCAATTAAGCATGCCACCGCGCCAGAAAACCTCATTAACATAGAATTTTAAGGGAAAATCGCGCTAGCAATTTTGCCTCGCACCGATTTTATCTTGGCGCAGGTTTTATGCTCAGGAGAGAGCCAACTCACCGTCAAGGGGATCTACGGGAAGCCTCATCTTCTTTTGACGATTTGCGAGGGGTGCAGATCATATAAGTTGCGGATCTATCTGGGAGAGGCAGATCGGATCAATTTTGATCAGACCAATTTTTCGGTTGTATTGAAAAACGCCGAATTTGCTCATCGGAGCGTGATTGTCAGATACTGTAGATCAGTGGCAGAGAAGTGACAGATCGACCTGACAGGTATCGTTTTTCTTTTTTTACTGTTGGGTAGATTCATTTTATAGATCTGATCAGAATGAGTAATACGATGGAATCTTATCTTGACGAGTCTGGCAAACTCGATGGATCTAACTTCACAAATTGGATGTTTAAGATCCAGACCTTGCTTGAGGGTGCGAATGCTTGGTCCATAGTTACAAGTGATGAGCTGAAGCCGAACGCAGTGACACAGGAGCAAGAATGGGAAAAACGAGAGAATAAGGCCAAAGTTTTGCTGAAGATGTCCGTGAAGGACAGTATTATCCCACACATCAGAGACTATAAAACGTCTGCGGAGATCTGGATGACCATCAAAAATCTGTATCAGACCCAGAACACAAGTCAAATTATGGCGCTTAAAAGCAAGCTATTTTCAATGAGGATGGACGAAAGGGAGACTGCTGCTACATTTGTTGCGCGAATTAAAGATATGAAAGACGGATTGGGGGACATCGGAGAGGCGGTGTATGACTCTGATCTTGTCTCAATCACACTAAGCGGGATGCGTGATGAATTCCAAATGTTCATTACTGGATTGGCGGCAATGGAGAAAGCGCCCACATTTGAAGATCTGACAGGGAACTTGCTGCAAGAGGAGGAGTGACAGCAGAACTTGAACCCCCAGAGTGATGATCTTGCGCTGATGGCGAAATGACGATCATTCAGAGGAAAGCAACCACAGTAGCAATCATAGCAGAAAGGAGGAACATCACAGAAGAATCCACATAAAGGTATGCTTGCAAATAATTCTGTAAAGAAATGTTATTATTGTGGAAACAAGGGTCATATACAGAATGTATGATTTAAGAAGTAGGCAAGTGCAAAGAACAAAGGTTACTTTGTTGAAGAAGAAGATAAAGATTTCAGTCATGAATTTCGACTGTTCACAGTCGACTGTGCCCTTTCAGCATCTAATGAGGACGATATTTGGTATGTCGATTCCGGAGCATCCTCTCACATGACAGGTAAAAAGGAATTTTTTGATAGTCTTGAAGA
>APFE031428804.1:0-53878 GCA_000404065.3 Pinus taeda
CGGCCCTTTGGCTTTAACTGGAGGTTTGATATTCTTTTCTATCTCTTTCTTCTTAGTCATACACTCTAGGAAAACTATCAAATCCTATCAACCAGCAATTCTACTGAGAGGGCGGACGGTGGAGCAGGGCTTTTACATGCTCCGTACGCAGGTTCTTACCTTTCGTTTTTAAAATCCAACTCCCTCCTAGCAGATTTGCGCACTACTCTATAAAGGACAAATGGCTATTACCCCTCCCCGGAAACGACGCCAAAATGTAGGTCGGTAACTAGGGTCTCTCACACCACCAATTATTCCACATTATTAAGTCAATCCGGGATCGTTTGGTTCTTTCAAGGAGTAACTCAATCCGAGGCTGTTTGCCCAGGTAATGCTCGGTAGTATAGTGCTCTAATGAATTGAAAGGAAATAGATACTAAACTGAATCAACTCAAGGACAAGATCACACAAATCAATTTGATCAGTCAAGGGTACGGAATCAATAACCCTTCCCTTTAGAAACTGATAAAGAAGAAAACCAAAGCATGGGCTTATAGATCTGGGAGTCAGGCAGCGTCTTGCTGGGCTCACGACAGTCTTAGGCCTGCTATCACGCGGAAGCAACAAAGGCAGATAAGCACAAGTAAATGGAACAGCATTTATAAAAAGGAACAGCAGGAATTAAATGGAACAACATAAACGAATGGAACAGCAAACAGGAAATGTAAATCAAATGGAACAACTAACTCTATTGGAACAGTAAACGCAATGGAACAGCAACTTAATTGGAATAGCAAACTTAAACGGATACACGCGTTCTAAGCTATTACAACAATCTGAGAGTAATGTATGATGTGACTACTTCTGAACAAAATGATATTGTCTTCAAATCTCACAAACACTTATTTTATGTGAACCCAATGATGATACCAGTCATACCAATACCGGAATGCAATTCAAATAAATTCACTTTAGATAACACAGAGACATGAATTAGGAAACTTATTCAGATTCAGAGATTAACTGAGAAACATAGTCTATCATGTGAAAGATATATCAGATTGCTGAAACAAAGGAAATAATCCAAACCACACCAATCACTATATGATACAACAGTGAGTGACCGTCGGAGCTGGGCCCTTGGCTACCAATGGTACACCGCTTGAAGCTACTTCAGATGCAGAAACGAAGTGAACACAAAGTTCTTTATATTGATTGCATTAACAAAAGATACAAAATCAAGTCTTAGCAAACTTAGCGCTCAAAGCTGTTCCGAACCCTGTAATTACAACAACCGATCCCCACGCTCAATGGCGTGGTATCTTTATATAACAGAAATGACGGAGATATCTAGATACAAAAGATAAGCTAAAGCAGCGATCCCTCAGGATCAGAGATCCTGAGGGATTCGCTAATCGTTCAGTTCTTCTCGTTCCTTTCTTGCGTTCTCCGTCTTGGCGTCCCACGTCCTCTTCCTGGATCATTCAGCTCTAATTTTGCTTGATCGTGTCCGCATCCGGTTCCCTAGCGCTGGGACAGCAGTTGCTTTCCCTTTGTTTCTTGTTTCTGCTTGATAATCCCCTGTTTCCGCGTCCTTCTGCATAGAAAACATCGATCATTGGTGATTGAACTTCTTTTGTCCATTTTCACATAATTTATCAAAACCCTTTTATTCTTTAGACTTATAATGCAGAAAAGATTAGGAAACTTATTAGAAAACCACTAGATTATTATTCAAAAAGCATACCTTCCAGGCGCTCCACATAGGCTTTACTGTGCATCCATCCCGAAATCAATAGGCCCAACGAAGAGAAAATACACCTCTTGACTTTACCGTATATCCCACCATTCACCGGCAAGGATTCCTGGGCCCACCGAGGTGCACAATCTGGCTTTACTACAACCCACAGTTTACTTCAGGGGTTACTAGGCCGGTGGCTTCGCGCATCCTCAGTCTAGTTCAGGGACCACTACCACCATGTGTTTTTGAATTCAGAGATCCACCACACCCAACTTCGAATCCAATTTGGCCATTCCGTACAAAACGCATGAGAGAACCCATCTCATCAAAGCTATCAGAAAATGGTAAGGCTAGGTTGAAAATATTACCACCCCTGGCAAGACCCATGCCATGGTAGAAAAGAAACACATACAATCCCATGCATGCCAAATCTAGCAAGGAAAATACACATGCAAGTTGATACCTGCAATGAAGCCTGTTGTAACTGGCTAATCATGGCTTTCCTTTCTTGATCTTTTCTTCATCTTGCCTTCTTTGCCTTTCTTGCTCCAATGCGAAAGTGCTCCAAGAAAACTCTAAGTGTCCAAGAGTATGAGAGAGAGAGAGAGAGAGAGAATAATGAGAGAGCTCCAAAATTGAGTTGACTAAGTCTTGCCCACTGATCCTCAAAAACCTTTTTATTAATGAGACCTCTATTTTCTTTATTTTCCATTAATTTCCTTCAATTTCCTCCTCACATGCAGCATGTGACCTTTCACCTTCCTTTTCTCCTAATTTTCATTGTTTTTATAAATAAATGTGTCAAAATACCTATTTTTCCTTTTTAATGCCTTCACCATTGCCTTTGCCAATTTCCTTAGCCATAAACAACCAAATGAACACTCCCTAGGATGTCTTGCCCACCATTAAGCTTGAAATACGTGTCCCATCATCTGTGGTATTTATATATTTTTACAAATCCCAAACATTTATTCCAACTCGTGCAGAAGGCTTAGAATCACATTGGAGGTGACTCTCCAAATGTTGTAAGTGAGCATCGAATCTCTCCAAGAAGTACCACTAATAATGTTGAATCCTCTCAATATTGTTAAGGAATGAAATGATACCATTCCTGTTTTTATGCTTCTCCTTTAGGACTACTAATGCAAAATGATACATTACATTCATTGGTTTTTTTTCCCTAATGTGACCAACATCAAATATCCAGTGATAAACCTTTTTTATTAGCCTTGTATCTAAATATTCATTATTCATTGATCAGTTCTCTACCCCTTAGACTTATGTGCGGAGAACCAAAAATTTGTCTAGAAAATCCCCAACTATTAAAGTTTCTCGATTTTCTAACACCCCTAATTTTCTCGAGTAACACTTATCTTTCTTATTTTTGAATTTCTCTTATCTCAGTTAGTTTTTTATGGTTTTAATTTTCCATTTTTATTGTTTTAGTTTTCCATTTTATTTCTTTTCAGCCCTATTTTGTCTTTTGAATCAAGAATCAACTCGCAGCCCGATAATTGTCCTTATTTTGTGTTCAAAATCAAGAATCAATACACAACTGATAAATCCTCTTTTAATAGGAACTCGTGTCCAACAAGTCATCCACAGCCCACGGGTGAGGCGAGCAAACTTCCTCTATCGAGTGCGCAGAATCCGCCCTCATAACTCGATACACCGAATTCTCCTCCCTCCATGTTGAAAATAAAATGTCGACATTTATATTGTTTGAAAGATTTGATGTGGGTAACTTAATTAAAAATGCTGAACCTCGAAAACTGACAATGACACGTGAATTTATGTATATATCTGAGAGATAATGGGTGTTATCCGTGACTTTGTATCGTGATACACCATAGATAATATTAATTAAATCTTTGCATGTGCATATAAAATTGAATGCCTGTAAGGATCCAGAAGGTTAAGACAGGTCAGTCGACTTACAGCAACGATCTCACAGGTCAAAGGAATTTTGTCTCCCAATGTTCTACTGGGAAACGAAGCCCAAAGTGAAAATGATGGATAACCAATTAAATGACATAACATGACATCGTTCATGATGTTGATTTGTGTTGGGTTGCCTTTTCACTTTGGGCAGCGGCTATGATCGCTTCCTTGCTGCCTTTTCCAGATGTCATGCGTCGCTGTTTCATTACCCGATCTTGCTTAGGGTCAATAAGCTTCCGTTAAAGAGTTGCCCAAGGACAGGTTGACCTTAAAATAATACAATGAGGTCGGCATCAAAGGCGGTGGGTCGATATCTGGGATTATAGTCACCGAAATCGTTATTTTTCTCGAAGGCTAGATAATCTTAAATATCCTTCCATACATGATTGGAGGCTTATGCTTCAAGTGATTTAGGGTAGGGCAGCAACTGTAATTCAAATTTTATGTTTGCTTTCATGCCCGCGATTTTCGTCCTGCTCTTCCCTTTATTGATGAAGTGATAACATGTATACAGATAGAAACGTAATAGACGTGTTTGTCTCAGGTTTCCGTCAATACTGACAAATGGTCAATATTTCGCTTTGACAGCGAGGTTTATTGTGCTGTTACCATCACAAATTTGGTAATGCGTTTCTCGTTTCAGTTCCCTTGGTGATTTCCATGATTTTATGATAAGAACAATCAAACCTTTGGAATGAGAGTGACACAGGCCATCAATAACAACCAGAGCTTTACAGTTCGGTACTCGCAAATATTGATAGAACCCGATATGATGGGAAATATTGAGTTCGCAATGGAGTCGACCTCGAACCAGATGACTAGTGCATACGAACATAGCGAGCTGCCGCCGGGTTTACGTTTCATCTCACTCCGGAGGAACTCTTTAGTTATTATTTAGGGTTGAAATTTGAATTTCTCTTTACTTGCTATATAACTTTTTTTTTTTAATAGATGTTTTGAGTTTTTATGCTATTTTTCAAGAAAAACTATGTTTAAAATTTTAAATTTCACGGATAAAAATTTGATTAAAAAATTACCATTCAATAACATAATTATGTTAAAAAATTTCAACCTAAAAAATAAAATGACGATAAACAAAAATGACTCATTAAATTTTAAATTTTTATTTTCATCAATAAAAGCTTGATTAAAAAATTATCATTCAATAAAATAATTATGCTAAAAAATTTCATATATTTATTATAAGAAAAAAATAAAATGACCATAACACACAAATAACTTATTAAATCTTGAATCTTGATTTGAAATTGCATGCAACACTCAAAATAAAATCTTCAGAACCTAAAATCAAATGTAGGCTCACATGTCATAGCATGTATATATATGAGATATCGCTACACAGATCTGGACATATAAGATGACTAACATGGTAAGAATTATCAATAAAAGCTCAAAAATAGAGTAATTAACATGGTTTATGATGTGGTTTACATAAGCTAATGTATACTATGGGATCTAAATAAAAGTATGCATTTTACCATATATATATTTTAGCATTGTTTTGGATAATGAGAAATATATTAATACTTTAAGATGCAGAAAGATTTTACCTTAGTTGGTGGATTTAGAGTTAAGATGGATCTAGACTAGTTTAATTTCCCCTTTTAAATAGGCTATATTCCACATGAATACCATGTGCAATACGTGGGGTTCTCATAAACTTTGAGCTCGAAAACCACAGTACCTTGATGAAGTAAAGTTTACTTTAACTATCCAACAAAAATTAATTAAAAAAATAATAACATAGAATTTTTATTTTAACATAGGATTATTTTATTTTTATTTCAAATTTACCTTAACTACCCAACAAAAATTGATTAAAAAAATTAACTCCTAATTTTTATTACAACTTAGTGTTATTTTTATTTTACTTTATTTTGAGTCAAAATGTTTACATAACATAGCACAAGGCAACATCTCTTACATACTAGACTTGTTGGAGAGTGTCCTCAACGCAACTAAACTTACAATAAATGAACATTGTGGATCTATTAACATCATGGTATATGTTATAAAATTATGTTATGATTTCTTTCTTTATTATTCCTTTATTATTAGATTCCTAGAAAACAAATACTTATAAGTATTAAATGTGGTAAAAACATGCTATGATCAAATCCTTCCTTCTATTTATAAAAAAATGTTAAAAAAATATTTCAAATTGATGCTTTGGATTTGTAAAATAAAAATCTAATAAATAATGACAAAGACTAAAAAACCTTGTTGCATTAAAAAAAACATAAAAATTTTAAAATCTTAAATCGAAAGTGTTAATCAATACTTGCACAATTTTTTATAAATTATTCGCAATGCTGAGGGGATCCGTTGATGGTAACAATTGTTCATCATTAAATATAAAAATTTAAAATGCATAATTTCATACACTAATTTTCTAAAAAAAACAATAAAAAAATTTCTACAATTTAAACACTTCAGAAAAATATAACCACTAAATTGAAATAAGATAAAAATTAAAGATTTTGTAAAACAAGTAAAGGTTTACATAAAGCAAACATAGCAAATATCTTTTTTAATCCGGGAAGTGCACACGATTGAAATTATAAAAAAGTTAAGCGGCATATTTTATATTTAAAAAAAACTTTCAATTTTTATTTTATTTTAATTGATGACATGAATAATTAATCCGTTCCAACTTCCATATGAGACCGCCATGTAGGTACACCCTGAATTGATCAAAGATGAGCAATGGGATAAAGTATGCGGTCGAATGATTAGGCATCCGAACCTGAGTACACCCTATTCATCCGGCAACCACTCCTTTGACAGGTCCAAGGAGAAAGATAATGCTTAAAAGTTGTCTTAGGAACTATTTTGAAATCACTACGTTCAAAATTTAAACTAAAATGTTTAGTAAGTTATAATCCATTTTAATTAATAGTAATTAAATTATAATTAATAATAATAATATAATTTTTTTAATTATAATTTAAATATATTTAATAATAATTAATCATAATTTTTTGTTGAAAATATTAATTACCATATGCCCATTAATATTATTATTAGTATTCATAAACTTATACAAATAGTTATAATAATCAATCATATTTTAATTTCCATAAGCTTATTAATTTCCATAAACTTATTCAAGTAGCAATAATAATCAATCATATTTTAATTTCCATAATTCAGTTAATATTATTTTCCCATTTTTATCTAATGGTACGGATAAACTTAGACCCATAGTCATATAATCTCAGCAAATGGAATAGTTAAATCGATACAAGCTAATGATAAAATAACTGTAACGTTCCGGTTATCCTACTATTCAGGACTTTCTTGTGAGGGAAGCAAACGACATTGAGTTGAAATTTTCATAATAACATTTTTCTCAAATATTGGTTGGATGTATGTTCCCTGTGGATTGGATCTACAGGAAAGGCCACCAACTATAACAATAGAACCAGAAAATCTAATACACAGATTTCATACCTTGCAAGTGATAGAAAATGCAGAAAATACCCAGTGAACTTGTATTTCCCGAATCCCATGTCCATCATGAAATCTCTGGCAAGTTCTTAGCAACATCCTTCTTGTTCAGCCCCACAAGAACTAGAGATTTACCAACAAACCCTGTAACTCTTCGGTCAACTTCCACTTCAATTTCCCCACGGGAGCTGTAAAATACCTCTCCTGGTGCAACATAAGAGAGAACTGAACCCAAACACTATGACACCTAATATGCATATGCTTGGACTTGGTGCAGGATAAATGGGTGGTGTGCAAAGTCTTTAAGAAGAGTGCTGTCCAGAAGATGAGTTCCATAGGCCTGATGAAATGTTAGGCATATAATGATCTTTTGGGCTCTCCATGCTTTCCTTCACTCCTAGAGTCCCCTTGCAACATGACCGCAGAGAATGATCAAGAAAAGAGATGTTCTGAAAGACAATCCATCACTTATGCAAATCCTCATAATGTGTCCTTCTTCTCCACACTGATGGAACCTAAGACTAATTTAACAGGACACCATCTTCCTCAGATTCAGTGTTGCTCAAATTATCTTGATTCTTCTGATCAACTATCTGAAATGGCTAGAATCATGGGGGAGTCTTTATATGTGCACAATCTAATGCTGAATGATCCGAGGATTTATACGAATAAGATTCCTAGAGCTGCACATTTCTCAGCACCCAGCATCAGACGGGATCAAATTAGCGCAAAACTGGACCAGCAGCTGGGGATTCAGCTACTGCCAGTCTTACGCCACCATATACTATACAATCCACATATGCCTCTACCATCTAACCAGTCAAATCTCGGATTTTCCACAAATCCAGATTTGCCTTCTCTGCACTCTTCAAACGTGGTTTCAAAGGTCCTGGTTGAACAGTCTGCAGGAATCCCAGTGGAGCCATTTTCTAGCTCTTGTGGACATCATAAAACATTAAGCAATAACAGTACTACGGGAGCTAATATATCTGCCAAAAGCCTTCAGTGGACTTCCGATGGCCTCTGTCAAAACATATTGGCTCAGCCTATTCAAGAGGCCGATGGGGCTACGTGTTTGAGTTCATATATTAATCATGAACTGACTTCTGTTCTCTGCAATCCGTTGGATACACTGGATTCTTCGTTAGCTACTCCAGTGGACTTACATTCTCTCTGGAATAACCGGGAGCATTTATTTTAATGGAACTTCAGAAAAGCATTTTCTATATATATGTACGATGAGCCGCTTGCTGCATAATGGGAGATGAAGAGAGCAGAACTCGACGTAGATTGCGTTAATGGAAGATATGGATCGAGGAGATGATGCTTTTTTTGAAGAAGAGAACCATCTGAATTTGGAAGTAGATGTTTCTTCTGATAAGGGTATGAATGTTTGAGGTGATGGTTTTGGTTTTTGTTTTCTCGCATGTTAGAATTGAACAAAAGATTCACTATAAGTGAGAACGCAACTTCTTTTTAAGGGTGTGAAAAAAATTCTGATTCTTTAAGGGAGAGGGAGAAGTGCTTCGCACTTCATGATGTTTATGAATTGTGAATTCCTTCTGAATGTGAGACTTCTATGAACAATGTACCAGCATCAGGTTTTGGTGCTCAATGTAGCTTTATGTGAATGAATGGTGTCATTGTTCGGAGAAGCTTTATAACACTCCGACTTGTGTTTTGAAAACCTCTTCCATATAGTTTGGAATGATAAGAGAAAGGGTGAAGCTCAATCTTAATCCATTGGTGATGGCAACAGTCTGCCACAGTTACCTTAAATTATAGGAATCAACTGCAGCTATTTCCTTAAATTACGACTTCTATGAACAATGTACCAGCATCAGGTTTTGGTGCTCAAGGTAGCCTTACGTGAATGAATGGTGTCATTTTTCGGAGAACGTAGCTTTACGTGAATGAATGGTGTCATTCTTCGGAGAAGCTTTATAACACTCTGACTTGTGTCTTGAAAACCTCTTCCATATAGTTTGGAAAGATAAGAGAAAGGGTGAAGCTGAATCTTAATCCATCCGTGATGGCAACAGTCCGCCACTGTTACCTTAAATTATGGAAATCAACTGTAGCTATTTCCTTAAATTATGAAAATTAACTGCACTTAAATTAATTTCTTGTTGGGAACTAACATTCTCCCACTTGGTCCATACTTCCAATCTTAATGTCTCATCTTAAAACCCATAATAATCTGTATTAAGTAATAGATACATGAATCATGGTGATAAGTCCTCTAATGACGAGTATTATCTTCCATGTATTACTATGTATTTATTTCTATTAAAATTTATGTGGCAACCATTTCTTAATGAATAAACCTTATGTTTATGCTTGGTCCTACACAGATGAATTCTCTCAAATCAAATTAAGGTGCACATAAATATGAGGAAAACATCACAATAATTAAGAATTTCATTAAAATAACATTGTCCATGCAATGAGAGACTACATAACGGAACCAAGTCCCATATTCATTCCATGGTCCTTGAATTTAAACGGTGGCATGCCCTTAGTCAAAGGATCATTGATCATCAACTCAGTGCTGATGTGCTTAATGACCACTTTCTTTTCTTTAACACGTTCTCTTATAGCTAAATACTTAATGTAAATGTGTTTATTTCGACTCCCACTTTTGTTGTTTTTAGCCATAAAAACAACAACTGAATTGTCGCAATATATTCTCAATGGCTTAGAAATAGAATCCATAATTGTAAGCCCAGAAATGAAATTCTGAAGCCACAGACCATGTAAAGTAACCTCAAAATAGGAGACGAACTTGGCTTCAATAGTGGAAGTGGCAATCAAGGTCTGCTTCGCACTCCTCCATGATACAGATCCACTGGCCATCATAAAAATGTATCCTAATGTTGATTTGCGTGAATCAACACATCCAACAAAGTCAAAATCTGAGTAGCCAATTACTTCCAAATTGTTCGTCCGTCTATATATAAGCATGTAGTTTTTGGTTCCTTGAAGGTACCTCATTACTTTCTTTGCAGCTCTCTAGTGGTCTAAACCTGGATCGCTCTGATACCAAATGTAAGCATAATAATGATTCTATAATGCAGAATAAATACTTAAAAGAATCAAAAACTTGAATACCCAAGAAATCATACCTCCGACCATTGATGTTGCTCACACTCCAAAACCAAAATTTCTGCTACGCTTGAGGCAGTCCCTTCTTTTGTTTTCTGATGTTGGCTCGATAAAAGATAAAAGATGCTCTGATACCAAATGTTTATAGACATGTTCTGTTTGGCTAAATGTTTTTTTTTTTTTTTTCTGTGTAAAGACTGATCTAATATATTAAAAAAGAAAAAAGATATTTACAAAAGAGGCATTACCCTCTGAGAGAGTCATGAATCTCTCTCTGTCAAGAGACCATTACAAAACTGAGCTTGTTTACTGCTCTTACAGCATAGTACAACTTGTGAATCAGAGAAGAAAAACAAAACTTGCAAACAAAAATGCATTAACCTGTCATACTTAAACTGGACAATTGACAAACAGCATAAGATTACTAGCCTGGACAACAAACGATATATCGCCGTGCGAGGAGTTTTGATGAACAAACAGAAAACAGACATTAAACTCAAAAAACCAGAGGCCTACCTGGTAGCTTCCACCGCTATGTGGTCTTTATCCGGGTGCTTCGCCTCCAGTATCTTCTTCCTCGTCCGATTCAGGTACCCATTCCACCATGAGACCATCTTGCACATCAGTGGGCTTTACTCCTCGGGGGAGCTTGAGCTTCAACCGATTACGATAGAAATGGTCCAGCCACTTCTTCGTTTGGTCTGTCTGAGCTGCACCATGCTGAGATTCCGCCTTTCCTTTGTCTTTCTCCTCCATTCATGTCTGCTGATGGCTAATGCTTTGATCCTCCAGTTGACATTGGAAATTTCTTCTAAGAGATTGACCTTGGGGGCTACCTTGCTTGACTTTCCTCAATCCCACATGACACATAGTTGCAACTCCTTCCTAGTCCAACTGGTGGACATGACCTTTCTACAATAGATAGTAGTAGTACTAGTGTAGGGCATAGTTCTTGTATATATGATGTTTGGACTTTGTATTTTGATAGTTCTAAGACATAGGAAGGCTCTGGAGCTGGTTGTGTTTTAATAGACCTGTGATAGAGAAAACACCTAATATTTAGCCGCCCGGAGTTTGAGTGCACTAATAATACTGTGGAATATGAACCATTCGTCTTGGGCTTACAAAAGGCCATTTCCCTCAAATTTGGGGTTCTTAAAGCAACCGGTGACTCTGAGATTGTCATACGACAAGTACAAAATACTATACATTGTGTGTAACCCAATTTGAAAAGTTATCGATAAGAGGTGTGGTGTTTAATTTCTCAATTCCAAGCTTTTAATATTGTATATGTTCCTAGAATATGTAACATGGTTGCAGATGGATTAGCAAATGTTGTTGCTAGGTTATTAATATTTAGGGACAATTATTCTATTAAAATTCTTTATAAGCCATTTGTCCTTGATAATATCACTAATGTACGCATTTTTAATGATGACTAGCAGATACTACATTTCATTGGAACATTGATGTATTCAAAGATGCAGTCATTGAAAAAGACGAGCATGATAATGTTTTGCAAGATGCAGCTCAGGAAAGCAAGAAGAACCCCATGCTGAAGGGCGTGGTGTCACTAGAAAATTTGTATGACTTGAAGAATCACTTTAGAGGACCAGTCAATTTCAAAACCCACAGCTCAACATTGTCGCATGAGAAGATCAATATTGGAACAAAGGAAGATCTAAATTTTGTTAATATTGGTATTTTCTACACACCATAAGAGTGGAAATCCTTTAATCACTTATTCAAGCAATACTAAGATGTTTCTGCATGGACATATGGTGATCTCAAAACTTAAAACACACGAATAATCCAGTATGTTATCCCAATTTAGGAAGGGGACAAGCCTTTTCAGTAGAGGGTACGGAAGGTGCATCAAACACTTGAGCCCCTAATTTAGAAGGAGTTAAGGAAGCTCCTAGATGATTGGATCATTTACAAAGTGTGGCATTCAACATGGGTTTCTAATCAAGTCATAGTAATCAGGAAGCCTAGGGAAATACGCTTGTGCGTGGATTTACAAAATATCAATCTCACCTCGAATAAAGACAATTACTTTGTACCATCATTGGAATAAATATTACAGACAGTATTGGGGTAAGAAATTTTTTCTTTACTTAATGGATTTTATGCCTACAACCAGTTTATAGTCTAAGAGCCCAACAAACACAAAACTACATTTTGAACAAAGTGGGGCACATTTGCATTCACAATAATTCCTTTTGGGCTATTTAATGTTCGTATAACCTTTCAATGTGAAATTCACATCGAAATTCATGCGTTGGTCGGTGAGAGCATGGTGGTGTAACTTGACGATGTCATGGTTTTTTAAAAGAAATTATTTGACTAATTGTGCCACCTGAAACAAATATTCAAGCTATGTAGAAAATACGAGATATCTCTTATTCCCAAGAAGACTAGTTTTATAGTGTCTGAGGGAAACCTCTTGGGCCATATCATAGCAAAGAGTGGGATTAAAGTAGACCCTGCAATGATCGAGTCTATTATGCATATTCCCTTCCCATTGAATAGCAAATCCATGCAGTCCTTCTTGGGGACGATAAAATTTCTCCATAAGTTCATCTCTGATTACGCTCAAATTGTGAAACCTATGCAAGATATGGTAAGGAAGGATATGGTTTACAGGTGTGAAAAAAGGGAAAAAGATACATTTTGCTCTATTAAGCAAGATATCGTAGAAGCACTAGCCTTGTACATCCTAGACTTCAAGAAGGATTTTCTACTCTGCACCTTCCCTTTGTAGGAATTTCCAGGGCAAGTTCATTAGACAGAACACCAAAGGGAACCGCTCACAAACAGATCATAGATCAATACACCAATATTATTGAAATTGTTAAAACCCTCAAAGAGGGAAACAACCCACTTCCTAATCCAACGCGACCACTTTAGGCAATTTATTAATAAAAGAATGAAAATTTACATAAGCTTTTCTCATGAATGGTTACCCTACAAATGACCCTGCATGCTCTTTAAATAGAGATCATGGATCAATCGGGTGTCTAGCCACAGATCAACTGTCAGTAATACTGAGGCTGGTCCATGGAAGCTGACTGCACACTGGTAGTGTCCTCCTCCTGCATCGAGTCTTCCAGAGGGGTAGGAGAGTGTTCCCCCTCTGAGTTCTCAGAACTGGCGTGTTCTTCCTCTTCTTCCGAGAAAATCACTGTGACCATTGCCGTCACTGTTGGTCTATCTAACCTGCTCTTAAAGCGAAATTTCGCTGTTTGTACTGAGTCATTGAGCGAGGTTTCCGAATCCTCTGAGGCTTCGTGGCAGGGTAAGCCATAGATAACGGTGAAACTCTTCGTGGAGGCGACCTACCCCTGCCTCCCGTCCCTCCCCTGTTTCCTGCATGTCGGCCCCTTCGTGGAGTCGCTCTAAATCGGGGCGGCATCTTCAGAATTGGCAGCGAACCGGTCACGCTCCCCCACAGCAAATGAAGACCCGTGTGCTGAGAATTGCCTGAATTCTCGTTGGTGGCAATGCAGACGCCTGCTCTGAGTCACCCCACTGCCCAATTTTGCCCCCAATCCTGCAGAGAAAACTCAATAATGCACTCTTGACTCCCCCAGTTCTCTGTCTCAGATAGAAATGTTTCTATCGAAGCCCGAGAGGGGAACCTTGCATTTAACGTCAACCCCCAACTGGTGCTCCAAGGATTCTTCTCTTGTGGTGGCTTCACCCTTTGTGGCAGGGCGAACCAACCTGAAATCCCTCCTCCGGCACTCTCAAGCCAAATCCTATCATACTCTGCACCACCATCCAACGGACTGTTCGCCTCAGCACTGTCTGAATTCTCTCGGCCCTGCTTCATCCTGCCTTGGTTAATGCCTTTTCCTCCCTTAGCCTGCGTACCTGTTCTCTGCACTCGTATTGAATTGCATTCAATACCCATCACCTCGTCAATTGAAGCCATACGTGTTTCCTTCCTTGCCACCTGCCTCCATGTTCCTGCGCGTGGCTCATGGCATGCGTCTTAAATTTCAGGTGAGTCACCCGCATCCGGGTCTGTTTGGCTAAATGTTATATTTTGAGAATTTTCTAATTAAGGCATTTATTTGGAAATATGTCTAATTTTGCTCAATTTTTATGGTTATAATATTTGTTTGGTTTAATTATATGCAATTTGGATAATTGTTGTGCAAAATTTATCAAATTATGCTCGTATTTAATTTGCATGAATTGGTTATTTCTGTTGTAACTAAAATATGCTAATTTTGGATGAGTATACGAGATCCATCATTAAATGTTATGCATAAATATTATAGTTTTATTTATGCAACTTTTCATTATTCTCATATCAAGCTAATTTTTATGCATAAAAGAAATAATGTCAAATGATCCATATAATTTTTAATTGATTGGAGAATAGCCACAACATCTCTAATTAAATAATATTATATATTATGATTGATTAGGATCACATAAATAATATTTAGACATTAATTGAAATTAATTATACTAAATATAATGAATTTTTATCTCACAGGAATTTTTATTATATTTATATAATTAATTAGGATAAAATATTAAATTATTCATAACTTACCCATAGGAATTAGGAATTAATAGTTTTATCATAAAGTTGAAATCTAAGATAGAATTTATATCAAATTATAATCATTATATACACTTTAGAATTATGAATTAAGTGAATAATTTGATAAATTCTATCATAAATAATAATTGAATCTGCTTGAATTGAAAATTTAGCCCAAAGACAATTTTTATGTCAATAGATTTAATTTTAAGCATGATTTACATTGGTAAAGCATGAAATTTTATTTTTAGGCCTCGAATACGTAAAAACATAATTTTTAATTTTATGCAGTTGTAAAACCTACAAATTTCTCTGAAATTCGTTGTGATATCCCTGAACTTAAGGGAAATAACTATAAGCTCTAGAAGGAGAGAGTTCTCCTTCATTGGGGTGGATGGACATAGACTATGCTATTAGGAAAGATGAACCACCAGCACTCACTAATACCAGCACTGCAGTGAACATCACGCTTTATGAATGATGGGAACGATCTAATCGTCTCAGCATGATGTTCATTAAGACTAAAATTTCAGCTGGTATTCGTGGTTCCGTTGATCAGCATGAAAAGGTCTGAGACTTGCTGAAAGCCCTTGATGATCAATTCATCACTTCAGACAAGGCACTAGCAAGCACCCTAATCATGAAGTTCTCATCCTTAAGGCTCACCAGTGTGAAAGGTGTGCATGAGCACATCATGCAAATGAGGGACATTATGATTCAATTGAAGAAACTCGAGGTTGAAATATCGAAGTCCTTCCTGGTGCACTATATTCTGAACACCCTTCTGCACCAATATGGACCCTTCAAAATCTCATACAACACACATAAGGATAAATGGTCAATTAATGAACTCATGACCATGTGTGTTCAAGAGGAAGAGAGACTGGTGATGGAACTGGGAGAAAGTGCAATGCTCACAATGCGTGGAAAGGGAAAATCTCAAGCCAATAAAAAAGGGAAAGGTAAAGTACCTCCCCAAGCCGATATTAAGAAGGATTCCAAGAGTTTCTTTTGTAAAAAGAAGGGACACATGAAGAAGGAATGCGCCAAATTTCAAAAATGGCTTGTGGACAAAGGTAATTTAATCTTTTTTTTTTGCTATGAATCTAATATGGTTAGTGTCAATATCAACACTTGGTGGATTGATTCTGGATCAACAATTCACATTTTGAATTCCTTGCAAGGTTTGCAAAACCTAAGGAAGCCAGTGGGAAGTGAGCAAGGAATCTTATCAGGAAACAAGATGGGCTCACATGTGGAAGCCATAGGAACATGCTATTTAACTTTAAGTAGTGGCTTTGTTTTAGAATTAGAAAAGACTTTTTATGTTCAAAGTTTTTCTAGAAACTTGATTTCAGTTTCAAGGCTTGTACCCTTTGGATATTCCTTTAACTTTTCAGAAACATTCTTTAGCTTATTTTATAAATTTGATTATGTTGGGAATGGTATTTTGTCTAATGGTCTTTACTGCATTAATTTACAAAACAATGTCACTTATGATTCAATGCATGTTCACGCTGGCACTAAAAGATGTGTTATTAATGAAGATTCCTCTAAATTATGGCACCGGAGATTAGGTCATATCTCCATAGAAAGAATTAAAAGATTGGTAAATGAAGGGGTACTTAATACTCTAGATTTTACTGATTTTGATACTTGTGTGGATTGCATAAAAGGAAAGCATACCAACAAGTCAAAGAAAGGTGCCAATAGGAGTTCAAACATATTAGAAATCATACATACTGATATATGTAGTCCAAACATGGACTCACATGGTTAGAGATACTTCATCTCTTTTACAGATAATTACTCATGATATATGTATCTCTACATGCTTCATAACAAGAGTGAAGCATTAGATGCCTTTAAGATTTTTAAGGATGAAGTAGAGAAACAATGCGGAAAGCAAATTAAGATCGTGAGATCAGATAGAGGTGGAGAATATTATGGTACATACAGAGAAGATGGACAAGCACCTGGGCCATTCACAAAATTTCTTCAAGAGCATGGGATTGTTGCCCAATACACCACGCTTGGTTCACCCGACCAGAATGGTGTAGCAGAAAGAAGAAACTAAACATTATTGGACATGGTGTGGAGTATGCTTAGCAACTCCAATTTTCCTAAATTCTTGTGGACTGAAGCACTTAAGATGACAGTGTATATATTAAACTGAGTTCCAACCAAGGCTATTCCTAAAATTCCATTTGAATTATGGAAAGGTTGGAAACTGAGTTTGCGAAATATGCACATTTGGGGATGCGCGTCTGAAGTAAGAATATATAATCCACAAGAGAAGAAGTTGGACCCAAGGACCATTACTGGGTATTTCATTGGATATGCTTAAAGGTCTAAAGGTTACAGATTGTACTGTCCATCTCACAACACTAGGATTGTGGAATCATGAAATGCAAAGTTTCTTGAAAATGACTTGATCAGTGGGAACATAGTTTCTGAGAAGAATCATTCAGAATCTCAACCTTCCACCTCAAGTGATAGATTGATTATTGTTCAAAGCACCCCTCAAGTGCAAATTGGTGTTGAACAACCAATTGTTGAAGTTCCAAAAGCTACTGATGACATTCCAGTAGATTAGGTAGTTCAAGAGTTGCCAAGAAATTTTGAACAACGAGTTGAACCACGTACTTCTCAAGAAGATGATGGTATAACTTTTAAGAATATCTATTAGACTAAAGAGATCAGAAATTCCTGATGATTATATTGTGTATCTGTAAGAATCTAACTACAACATTGGAGCCGAAAATGATCCCGAGTCTTTTTCACAAGCCATGAGTTGCAAAGAATCAACATTATGGTACGATGCCATGAAGGAAGAGATGAATTCTATAAAGAGTAACGAAGTCTAGGATCTTGTTGAGTTGCCTAATGGTATAAAAGCCATTAGATGTAAATGGGTCTTTAAGACAAAGAAAGACTCATTGGGCAACATTGAGAGATACAAGGCAATACTTGTTACTAAGGGATTCACTCAGAAAGAAGGAATCAAATACAAAGAGAATTTCTCTCCTGTATCTAAGAAAGATTCCTTGCACATTATTATGGCATTATTAGCCCATTTTGACTTGGAGTTGCAACAAATGGATGTGAAAACAACATTTCTCAATGGAGATCTAGAGGAAGAGGTTTACATGAAACAACCTAAAGGATTCTCCTCTAGTGATGGTGAGCAATTGGTTTGCAAGCTCAAGAATTCATTATATGGTTTAAAACAAGCATCCCGCCAATGGTATTTGAAATTCCATAATGTAATTTCTTCATTTGGTTTTGTAGAAAAAATTATGGATCAATGTATATACCTGAAAGTTAGTGGGAGTAAAATCTATTTTCTTGTTTTATATGTCGATGACATTTTGCTAGCAACCAATGATAAGGGTTTGCTGCATGAGGTGAAACAATTCCTCTCTAAAAATTTCGATATGAAGGA
Source organism: Pinus taeda (assembly GCA_000404065.3). Lineage (NCBI taxonomy): Eukaryota > Viridiplantae > Streptophyta > Pinopsida > Pinales > Pinaceae > Pinus > Pinus taeda. The sequence continues at coordinate 18,244 of APFE031428804.1, forward strand.
TACAGGTGAGGCATCTTATGTCATTGGCATTAAGATCCATAGAGACAGATTTTGAGGCATCTTGGGTCTATCTCAGGAAACCTATATTAATGAAATTTTAGAGAGATTTCAGATGAAGGATTGTTCACCAAGTGTATCTCCCATTGTGAAGGGTGATAGGTTCAATTTGAACCAATGCCTGAAGAACGACTTTGAAAGGGAACAAATGAAGAACATTCCATATGCTTCTGCTGTCGGAAGTCTAATGTATGCTCTGGTCTGCACAAGACCTGACATTGCAATTGTTGTGGGAATGTTGGGATGATATCAGAGTGATCTAGGTTTAGACCACTGGAGAGTTGCAAAGAAAGTAATGAGGTACCTTCAAGGAACCAAAAACTACATGCTTATGTAAAGACGGACGGACAATTTGGAAGTAATTGGCTACTCAAATTCTGACTTTGCTGGATGTGTTGATTCATGCAAATCAACATCAGGATACATTTTTATGATGGCGAGTGGAGCTGTATCATCGAGGAGTGTGACGCAGACCTTGATTGCCACTTCCATTATGAAAGCCAAGTTCGTCTCCTATTTTGAGGCTACTTCACATGGTGTATGGCTTAAGAATTTCATTTATGGGCTTAGAATTATGGATTCTATCTCTGAGCCATTGAGAATATATTGCGACAATTCAGCTACTGTTTTTATGGCTAAAAACAACAAAAGTGGGAGTCGAAATAAACACGTCGACATTAAGTATTTAGCTATAAGAGGATGTGTTAAAGAAAAGAAAGTGGTCATTGAGCATGCTAGCACTGAGTTGATGATCGTTGATCCTTTGACTAAGGGCATGTCACCGTTTAAATTCAAGGACCATGTAATGAATATGGGACTTGGTTCCATTATGTAGTTTTTCATTGTATGGACAATGTTATTTTAATGAAATTCTTAATTATTGTGATGTTTTCCTCATATTTATGTGCACCTTAATTTGATTTCAGAGAATTCATCTGTGTAGGACCAAGAATAAACATAGGGTTTATTCATTAAGAAATTGTTGCCACATAAATTTTAATAGAAATAAATACATAGTAATACATGGAAGATAATACTCGTCATTAGAGGACTTATTGCCATGATTCATGTATCTATTACTTAATACAGATTATCATGGGTTTTAAGATGAGACATTAAGATTGGAAGTATGGACCAAGTGGGATAATGTTAGCTCCCAACGGTCGCCGATAATTCATCTGCCGCTGATTTATTACGGGCAACAGTCTGCCACCGTTCCCTTAAATTATGGAAATCAACGGCATCTATTTCCTTAAATTGTGGAAACCAACTGCAGCTAAATTAATTTCTTGTTGGGAGCTCCAGGAGTGGTCCATTACTCCCTCTACAGTTCTCTAAAATGATCTATGGAACACTTGACACATAGCCAATAGAAGCTTGATGGAAGCTTGGTTATAAACACTTACGTTTGGTCCCTAAGCTCACTAACTCAATCCCCTTCAGTTTTACACCATCATGCTAGAGTCAGTAGAGCTTGGAAGTGCCAAGTGGGTGAGAGAAAAAGTCTGCAGTTTCTAGAATTTCAAATACCATTTGCAGTTTTTCTTTTGCTGTATAGTGTTTTTACTGCGTTATGTAATGCTAGTTATTGAGATTGGATAGCAGAGAGAGATTGTGGGACTCATCAGAGGCTGCATCAAAACTGTTGTGTGCGGTAGAAACATTCCAACTGAAGACGCACTTAAGGAATCTTCGAATCCCAGATATACAAAGGAAACCTACATTCTTGGTCTTCGAGTCTCGCCAAGACACAGGTGATGGAGTGAAATGATGGTTCAAGTATTAGAGGCTGCAGAGAGTGAGACTTCATGAGTTACTGGCAACTACAGAAGTCTAGTGGAGCTACTTAAAGACTACCAGCTTTGATCGAGCCAATGTCAGAAAAAAAAAAAGAAGAAGGGACTGCCTCAAGCGTAACAGAAGGTTTGGTTTTGGAGTGTGAGCAACATCAATGGCTGGAGGTATGATTTCTTGGGTATTTAAGTTTTTTATTCTTTTAAGTATTTATTCCGCATTATAGAATCATTATTATGCTTAAATTGGTGTCGAAGAAAACATTTGGTTTGCTGATTTATTTCGTAACTTTTTTGATAATATGCATTTTTAATCAATTATTATTAAATTAAATTCATTTTAAACTTCAATTTTCAATTTTTTATATTCAGGAGAAAATGGGTAAATTTTCTTTCTACTTTTTTTTGTATTCAAAAAATTATTTTAACCAATTTAAAGATTGAATATGTATATATATATATATATATATATATATATATATATATATATATTATATATATATATATTATATATAGTAGAGAGTATTTTTTTAAAATAATTTTAATAATAAGGAATTTTTTTATTTTAATATGTTTATAAATAAAACTGATATTATTGAGATAAATATTTTTAAATCTCTAATAGTTTTTTTCTTTTTTTTTCTACACTGAAAGAGTCTTTGTAAAATATAATTATGTTTTTGGTTGGCAATTAATAATTGGGCATTATAGAGTTAATTCATCAAAATTTTCCAATTATTTTCTCCTTATGTACGTGATTTTCCTAAGGAAAATATATTTGATAAAATGAGGAGTTATGTAGTTATTAGTTCATAAAATAACCTCAACAAAACACAAAAGCTACTACTTTTTGTAGGTATTACTTTAAAAAACCACCTCAACAAAACACAAAATCAACTTCATAGAGCATTATCCAATTATAGTAGGTTTGATTTTTCAATTAATTTTAATTCACCTATCTTTAATTTACACCTCTTGTTAGCATATGTGTCTACTTCTTTGTTGAAGTCTCTTAAGACATGGAAATATGCTTTAGATGAGATGTCAATTTTCTTGATTCCTTTGATGATGCTTTTCATCGATTTCACCTTAGGGAGGGAGCCTTTAACTAGAAGATGCAAGATTTGGAGAAATCTCACGTAATAGTAAGTGTGTCTATCTGATATTCTTTGGCTAACAAAATTCCCTAGTAGAAACTATATATATCTATTTGATTATTTGTAATATGACCAAGACCTCATGAACACTTTTTCCTCCTCTAGAGATGCAAGATTTGGAGAAACCTCACATAAGAGTAAGTGTGTCCACTTGATATTGTTTGGCTAACAAAATTCCCTAGTAGAAGCCATATATATCTATTTGATTATTTGTAATGTGACCAAAACCTCATCAACACTTTTTTCTCCTCGAAGCACTTTTTCCTACTCTAAACCATAGCGTAAGCCTCCTCCTCCAGCTACCCTTAAATCTTTAATTTCATCTTAAAAAATAAATCAATTATACATTTAGAAATCATATTAAAATGTATATTTTTTTTCTCGCATACTTATAATATAAAAATAATCTATTTAACATCAATATATATATATATATATATTATATATATATTAATATCATATACAAGTTACATATTAATCATAGGAGAAGTTACAAATATTCCTCATATCCTTTTATAAAATATCTCTAAAGTTAATGTATTTAAATTTTAATGGTTAAAGAAAAATTCTCCATACAATCAATATATGTGTGAGAAAAAGAAAAATAACAGCCTAATTTGGAAATATAATTTTCTAAAGTTCTAAATAATTCTCAATTCTAAGAAATTATTTAGGTTGACTTTCTCTTTTTAAGTAATCTTTCAATTGGGTTGATGAATAGTTTTAAATTAATTTTCAGATCATTTGATTAGAGATAAGCACAAGTAAATGATGATTTATGAACAAGTTAGTTAGACAAATACTAACATGTATTACATTGTAATTAGTGTCTGTTGTTTAATTTAAATACAACTAAATTAAAATAAAAAATAATGAATTATATTTAGTGTTAAAGTTTAGAATCTAGTTAAATGAGGTATTTTGCTAATTGTAATTCTGCATTGTGGGTGTGGAGAATCCAATCCTACTCAATAACAATAATAATGTCTCACTGTAGTGATAATGTTCATTGTTTATGTTGAAAAGGTTTTCTAGAATGTTTTACATTTTCTACATAAAGTATAGATAGATATATTTTAAAGGGGTAGTTGTTCTTATCAGAAATATTTGTGAAATATAGGTGGAATATATTCCTTAAAAATATTGAGTATTAAAAATTGAGTTGTTTTATTTTCTTATATATTTATTATTTGAATTAATAACCATTTTAATTTATTACTAATAATTTTTTATTGATTTCTTTTTGATATTCATTAAAATTATATAATATTTCACTATAACTTAATTAATTTTTAAAATCATTTCATTTACATGTATTTAAACCAAATTTTGTAATAAACAACAAATATTTTAGATAATATAAATAAGGAATTTTATTTTAAAATAATGATATAATAATTAAATGAATTTATATTAATTTTTTAAATGTAATTATTTTTAATATATATTAAATAAAAAATTATTGTTAAAATCAAATTTCCGCTTAATTATTAATTAGTTTAGCCCATAATAATTAAGTTTATCGCAATATATTTGTTTATGACCAAAATTATTTAATCCAACTAGTAAAATTTTGAATTGATGATTTGAAATTATTAATTAATAATATTTATTATATCCTCTATGGGATGTTGGACAACTGCACCTATCCTAAGCATGACTCATGCCAAGTATAAAAGGTATAGGGGGAGAGGGCAGACGACTCTTATTTGTGCGACCATAGAAACATTAATGCGCGTTGACATGGGCGATGTTTAACACCATATAACACCCACACCCCTGCGCGGTTTTTTCTCTCTCATCACCGCGGTGGGGTGTTATATGGTGTTAAACAGCCCCCCATGTCAAGTGCATTAATGTTTCTATAGTCACACATTTAGCTATATGGTGTTAAACAGCACCCCATGTCAAGTGCATTAATGTTTCTATAGTCACACATTTAGCAATTGCCGAAAAGGCACTGGAACAAGCCACCACGCCATAGTTATTATGTTTACATTCGCGTGTGTGAACAATTATGTCTCTTTAATCTCCATTTCCTACGATGTGATGGCTCCACTGCTACTCTCGCTATATCCCATCAGTGATCCCCCACTGTTTGCCAAATTCTCTTTTGTGTGTCACAGTTCCCTTCTTTCTCGCATCCTCCTCAACGTCTTCTCCTAGCTGGTGGTCTGTTCGGTCCGCCACAGGCGTGCCTCAAAGGCTACAGTGTCGCTGGTTCCAGCGTCCTAAGAAACTTTCCTTCTTCAGATCTCTACGGTGGACACGCGTTCATTGAGTTTGGCTGCCCCTTCTTAATTTTGATCTGCTCTTACGATTCTCCGCCTTGATTGCTTCGAGGAAGTTTCTGGACTGACTGGTGCAGCTGCAGCTTCATCAAAAGGAGAAAAAAACAACATATATGTTCATCAGATAGTGTTTTTCTTTATTCTTGTGAACTCTTAACCGTAAGTAGAGGTTTGCTAAAAACAACTTCCTCCCTCCATGTTCAAAATAAAACGTGAACATTTTGATGCGGAAATTTTGATTATATGTCCTGGCCGCAACATTAAAAATGCTAAATTGTAAACATTTTGATGGGCTACTCTACAAAGAAATTTTGATTATATGTCCCTAGCCGCAACACTAAAAATACAAACCACGAAAACGTTGCAATGACACGTATGAAACGTTAGGTAAAATTTGATGTGGACGATTTGATTGGGAATCGTTTACCGAGGTGGAGGAATTGTTTCAATGGATAAAGTCGTGGGAATTCTGGTAAAAAAATTTCAAAATGTTTTGTAGAGATAGTGTTTGAATGGTGTTTTTCATGGTAGAAATAGATTCAGCACCATCAAAAACATCTAAACCAGCTAAAATTTTGAAATTTAACCATTATAATTTTAATTTACAAAATTTCGTACTAAATTTTCGTTAAATATAACCAGAATTTCCATAACTTTCCAAGCAATTCCTCCTGCTTTAACCGTATCATTAAAAATGATGAAATAAAAAATATTACAATGAAACCTCATGTAAACTTTGTTGAAAGGTGAATTTATCAGATATTTTAGAGATAATGGGTGTGATCTATGATTTTGTAGAGTAATCCACCATACATAAGCCATGCATGTCCGCATTAAAAATTTAATGCGCGTAAAGATCGAAGAGCCTACCATGACAGTGGTCAGTGGTCAGTAGCCATAAATCAACGGACTTGTAACGATTTCGCCTGGACGGGGATTCTTTTAACTCTCGGAAGGGTTTTTTTTTTTTTTTATTTGAAATTACGAGTGTTTGAATATTTTTTTGTTTAATCAACTAAAATTTTAAAATTAGTCAAGTATAATATATAGATTTTCAAAAATTTCAAGCAATACTGAAAAAGCATCCTTTGCCTATTTAAACTACTTTCAAGAAGGTCAAAGAAATTTCATAAACAAAGTTCCGCTGGAAAAAGAAGCCCAACGTTGAGACAGATGGATAACCAATTAAATGACATCGCTCGTGACTTGATTTGTGTTTTGGCTCGTCTTTTCACTTCGCGCAGCGCGATGATTGCTTACTTGCCGCGTTTCCCAGACGTCATGCGTCGCTGTTTCATTTCCCGGAATATTCGGGTCCGTGCGATGAATCAGCAATCGACTTAAGCTCAGGGGACGGCCCAAGGACGGGTTGACCTCAAAATCATACAAACATGGACCACAGATTAGGGGAGCGGCCCAAGGACGGGTTGACCTCAAAATCATACAAACATGGACCACAGATTAGAGGTCAGCATCAAAGGAGGTGGGTCGATATTTGGGATTATAGCCACTGAAATCCTTATTGACTTAAGCTCAGGGGAGCGGCCCCAGGACGGGTTGACCTTAAAATCATACCAACATGGACCACAGATTAGAGGTCAGCATCAAAGGCGGTGGGTTGATATTTGGGATTATAGTCACTGAAATCCTTATTTCTGTCGAGGCTAGATCATCTTAAATATCTTCGCATGCATGGTTGGAGGCTTATGCTTCAAGTGATTAAGGGGTAGCAACTGTAATTCCAATTTGGTAATGCGTTGAGTACTGGATTCAATCTCCTTTAAGTCACCTAGGGCAGTAGTGCATTACAGAGAGATTTCTATGAATCTATAATAAGAAAAATCAAAGCTATGGAATGAGGGTGACAGAGGCCATCAACAAGAACCAGATAGATTATTATATTCTAGGAAATATTGAGTTCGCCATGGAGTCGACCTTGAACCAGATGAGTAATGCATACAAGGATAACGAACACAGCCAGCTGCCGCCGGGCTTTAGGTTTCATCCGACTGATGAGGAACTGGTTACTTACTATCTCACCAACAAGATTTTGGACAGCACCTTTTCCAGTTGTGCAGTTGCAGAGGCCGACTTGAACAAGTGCGAACCATGGGATCTTCCAGGTACATATAAATGATGCATCACCATTATATGCTATTTTATCATGAACTCGTACATAATTTTAACGGCATACTTTGCTTTAATTTTCTATTCTTATAGGCAAAGGAGAATTTATATCTTGCAAGTATTATGCTGTAACTAGTAATGATAACATGTGTGCAGCAAAAGCTAAAATTGGTGAGAAGGAATGGTACTTCTTCAGCTATAGGGATCGCAAGTACCCGAGAAGCCTTCGCACCAACAGAGCCACAGAGACTGGATACTGGAAAACGACCGGGAAAGATCGAGAGGTTTTCACTTCAGGATCATCTGCACTCATTGGAATGAAGAAAACACTGGTTTTCTACAAGGGCAGAGCTCCCAAAGGGAATAAAACAAACTGGGCAATGCACGAGTATCGTCTCCAAGGCAAATTCTCCAGTGAACCCCTCCACAAAAACTGCAAGGTACGTTGATAAAGTTCAGGAACAGTAAATACATTCATCTAGGTCTGGTTTTAACAAATAAAGTGATATAGATAAATAATACTACGTTTAGGTTTAATCTTTTTCTAATTTTATTGGCATTACAAAGTAAAGGATCTGTAAAATACCTCTCGTGGTGCAACAAAAGAGAGAACTGAATACCTGATATGTATATGATTGGACTTGGTGCAGGATAACTGGGTGGTGTGCAGAATTTTTAAGAGTGCTCATGTCAGGAAGAGGAGTTCCATAGGGATGACAAGAAGTCAAGCATATAATGATCTACTGTGCTCTCCATGCTTTCCTTCACGCCTGGAGTCCCCTTGCAACATGAGTGCAGAGAATGACAAAGAAGCAAGATTTTCTGAAAGGCAATCCCGCACTTCTGGAAATGTTCATGATGTGTCCTGCCGCTCCATATCGATGGAACCTAACACTAATTTAACGGTACACCATCTTCATCAGATTCGATGTGGCAGCAGCTCAGATTGTCCTGATTGTTCTGATCAACTATCTGAAATGGCTGGTTTGATGGAGGAGTCTTCATATATACACAATCTCATGCTAAATGGTCCGAGGATTTATATGAATATGATGTCCAGAGCCGCACAATTCTCAGAGCCCAGCATCAGTTGTGATCAGATTAGTGCAATACTAGACCAGCAGCCAGGGATTCAACAGCTTCCAGGCTTAGATCCCGCTAGACTATACAATCAACACATGCCTCTACCATGTCACTCTTCAAATCTGGGATTTTATACAGATGCATATATTCCTTCTTTCCACCCTTCAAACGTGGTTTCGAAGGTCCTGGTTGACCAGTCTGCAGGAATCCCAGTGGAGCCATTTTATAGCTCTTGTGCACAAAACATTAAGCAATAACAGTTCTATGGGTGCTAATAATTATGTTAACAGCACTACCGATGGCCTCTGTCAAAGCATATTGGGTCAGCCTATTCAAGCGGCCGATGGGGCTACGTGTTTGAGTTCATATATTAATCATGGAATGACTTGTGTTGTCGGCAATGCCCTGGATACACCACTTGATCTAGGTGATTCTTCAGCAGCTCCTCCAGTGGACTTACATTCTCTCTGGAATAACGGAGAGCTTTTATTTTAATGGAACTTCAGAAAAGCATTTTCTATATATATCCATGATGAACTGCTTGCGGCATAATGAGAGATGAAAAGAGCAGAACTCCAGGGGATTGATTAAAAGGAGGATATGGATTGAGGAGATGATAGTTTTAGCGAACACGAGAACCATCTGAATTTGGATGTACCTATTTCTTCTGATAAGGTTTGAACCTTTGAGGTGATGGTTGTTAGAATTGAACAAAAGATTCACTCGAAATGAGAACACAACTATTTTAGGGTGTGAAAATTTCTGATTCTTTAAGGAAAAGGGAGAAGTGCTTTGCACTTCAGACGATGTTTATGAATTTTGAATTCCTCAAGATAGCCTTCAGTGAAGTCGAGTACAGTACTCACATTTTATATGAATGATGTCATTCTTCGGAGAAGCTTTATAACACTCCTATATGTGTTTTGGAAACTTCTTCGATGTAGTTTGGAAAGATTAGAGTGAGGGTCAATCTCAATCTCAATCCATCGGTGATGATTCTTGTTTCTCTGATTTCAAAAATATTGTTCCTTTTATTGCTTGGATTTTCTGAACTGTGATTATATGTCAGAGGAAACATAAATTTTGTTAATATTCTGTTAGAGTGTTCATTATGTTAAATAATATTTATGACGAAGAATCGATTTTGATGATGACTTTGTAAACCAAAAATATAATTTATTTACCACATAAAAGTGTTTTGATATTGGTGGTGTAGAAAACATTTGGAGCTCCTGATTTATTTCTTGAGTGTTTGATAATACAGACATTTTTAAATTATATATTTATTATCTAAATTATTTAAAACTATATATATATATATATAGATATAAGAGAGTGTGTTGTATAGATACGTATTTTTTTTTTTAATATTTAATATATAAAATATTTTAGTATTAAAGGTTTTGTTTTTCTCTTCATAGTTCTATTAATTTGGAATATCAAATATTTGGCTTAAATTAAATATTGATAATTTTAATTTTTTTAAAGCCAAAAAAATGTTTGTATTATATAATTATACCTCTAGTTCCCAACAAAGAAATTAGATATTAGAGTAGTAATTTATCAAAATTTTCACTTTGATTTTCTTATTAATCTTTAATTTACACCTCTAGTTAGTTTAATTTTCTATTTCTCAAGTCTCTTAGAACATGGAAATATGTTTTCGATGGGGTTATCTTCAATAGTTTTCTTGATTCCTTTTGTGATGTTTTCCATAGATTTCGCCTTTGGGGGGAGCCTTTGATTAGATGATCCAATAATAGGGGAATTTTTCAATAATTTTAAGTGTGTGCACTAGAAGTGTTTCCATAACGTTAAGAGTGTCCACCTAATGCTCTTTGGCTAACAAAAGTTCCTGGTAGAAACCATATATCTAGATTTCATTATTTGTAATGCGACCAAGAACCCAACAACACTTTCTATTCCTTGATCGCATAAAGTACCCCTCTCTCTAGCCCTTAAATCTCTAATTTCATCTTAAACACTTAATGAGTTATACATTTAGTTAAATCTCTAATTTCATCTTAAACACTTAATGAGTTATACATTTAGTGCTCATATTAAGATGTAAGATTTTTCTCTCTCAGGCACACATATAGAATAAAAATAATTTATTAAGGTGAATATACATTGAAATAACTTTTTTTTTTTTAGATGTCATATACAAGTTACAGATTAGTTAGGAAAAAAATTAGAAATATTCCTCATATTTCTTTATAAAATGTCTCCAAATTTAATGTATTTAAGATTTAATTATTGGAAATTAAAAATAACCATACAATAAATCAATATATGAGAGAGAGAAATTATTTATATTGAATTTCTCCTTTTAAGAAATCTTTGAATATCGTTGGTGAATATGGTTGATGAATAGTTTTAAATAAGTTTTTAGATAATTTTATAAGAGATAAGCACAAGTAAGTGACAATTTCTCAATAATTTAGTTACAATGTAAATACAAAATAATAATAATATGTTGGTTTGAAAGAATGATTTAACTTACTGACACATAATATTTCTATTTAATTGGTTAATAGTTTTATTATTTTTCTTATTCTTTGGTAAGGGCTAAGTAGAAACAAATAATTCTATCTCATATTAAGCTTTCTATATTGACTTGGAGGGATGGTTTCATATGCTAGCAAAATTAACTTGAAAAGGTCACCACACCTCACTCATGAACAAAAAAAAAAATATTCCAAGTACTACAGAAGAAGTAACCCTTTGCACAAGTGAATGAACCAAAACATATTCTAGACACTCCATAATAGGAGGAACACATTAGTGCACGGGGTTTCAATTATTGAGGAAAATAAAGACATCAACAATCACAATTAGATAGATACAATAGACATCATAAACCATGTTATATAGTGGGCACTTAAGGAGGATGAGAAGACCATGTTCAATAAGGTTATGGAAAGGATTATGAGACTATTGTGGTAAGAAGTTTAGTTAAATATTTGATAATATAGCCATAAATTTCCCATGGTGAAGTAGCTAAGTGGAGACACAAATCATGATGAAGAGGAATATCACTAGGTAATTTCTTAGCTAGAAAATAGTTTTCTTCAATCTTAGTTGAATGAAAATTTACAAATCCTTAGAAGAAAAAATTTAAAGTTAGAAAAAATTGAACGTTCAAAAATAACTCATTAAGAAAAGTGAAAGAAACTACTAAGAAAAATAAGGAAATTATGATGTAAAGATATTTATGTGAATAAACTATTGAGTGTGCTAATGAAATGCTATCTTATAGAACACCTATTTGGGTTTATACTTTATACTTATAATAACAATGGCCTAAACTTTTGATTAAACCTTATGTATCATAAATGAAGAAATATTTCCAAAAACATTGGAAATTTTGTGACATCACCCAAAAACGAGAATCTACTTTATGAACTTTATGTACACAAATATGTGCTACAACAAAAGCTAAAATTTTCATTATACTTATATGTTAGGGATGTGAAACATAAAGCATTTATTTGCTCATTGTAGAATGAAACCACAAGGTTCATGCATAGAAAATGGTATAAGGATGAGGAGATAAAATGGAATTGAATAAATAGAAGAAGGGGATAGAAAAAATAGGGTTTGGGAAAATTATACTAAGTTTGATACTAAATCTAACTATTCACAAAATACTTAAGAGAAAGCAATGATGTATTAGAATGTAGCAGATGCATCCACACCTCTAGAAAGGAACCCCTAGAAATGAAGTAATAATGGGTGGAAGGACAATGTAGACAGTGATTATGAAGGACATAGAGCAAGAAGAATCACATTGACAACTAATGTTGAAAATAAATCTCCATGCATCAAGTTTATATATTGATGGAATTACGAGGATTTTCTCCACTTGACTAGATTGAATTAGGTTTATCCTCATGTTATACCCCATTCCATACTTAAGATAGTTGCAACAACATGAAAATTATATTGAGAAGGATATATGGAGATAATTTATTAAGTCACCACCCAAAGGATACTAAAACTTACTCTATATCCTATGATCCTAGAGTTGAATGTTTCATTGCACCAAAAACTATGGAGGAAGACATGTCTTCACTGGAGTAGACAATACTATATTCACCAAGAATAGCCAATGGTTACTCTTAGACTTAGCGACAATATTTGTAGAAGTATAGACATCATCAGCGGCAAAAAACTAAAGAGTGTCATTAAAAATAGTAGTAGATATAGAGCCATAAGCAACAACAAAGGAGAAAATAAAATAAGGGGTTAAAAGAGAGAAAAATGTCTAACGGAGCTATTGACTAAGCAATAGTTAGTAGTTAACCTTGACTTCCATTTTTTCCCTTTTACACGGGGACACACAAAATACTATAGTGTGGGTATGGTGGGCTCCTGGATTGGTGTTTGGGCCTCACCATAACCCCCTATGTAGATAGATAGGTTTCTATATATGGAGTCCATCTCTAATAAATAAGGCTCGTGTATTTGTGTGAAAAAAATAATTATAATAAGGCTTACTAGAGGGTTCTACCTATTAGGAGGCGCACTAAAACAACTTCAGTGTTGTGAGAATTCATAAACATCTAAGTGATATTGATTTTAGAGTCCAATACAAAGTCTCAGGCCATTTCACAAGTCTTCCCCTTCCTTCTAAACCATTATCCTTGGAAATGAGCAAATCTAGAAGGCTTACAAAGTCAATGTCTTTTGCTAGGCATCTAAAATGATCATTGTTCTTTTCAAGAGTGCAATGAGAGATGCATTTCTCACTAATAGTGTTGGAGGAGGGATGGAGCTCTGAAAATGGGTTTCCAATGTCAACACTAAGTGCGAGCTTGGTTTCTTAACTAAGCTCAAGGGTGAAAAACAACATTGTAACTCCTTCAAATCAAAATGGGATAGAGATTCATCACCATATGAAGATAGCCTTGTTATTGTCAATGAACGAGGAGATAAAGCTAAGGAGCTAGGAATGATTTTCGTACTCTCAATGTATACATGTATTATTGATGCTTCATCTTTAATATAGATCATATTGTTTCTCGTTCAAATGCAATGTGTTCATTTCATCTGTATTTAGATTTTCATTATCTTAATTGATCTATATTAGATTTGAAGTTCTTCTCACCATTGTATCATTTGTAAGGGAGGTCTTTACATATTGTGTGCATGATACAAGTTGTGGAAGTAGACAAACATCTTCATTGGCTATGGCTAGATCTCCTATACCCACAAGAAGTCATAATCACACCCATCTTCAAAAGAGGTATGCCACCATCTCAGCTTGACCTCTTTCCTTGTTTCTAAATACTTTAATTGAATAGTATGGGGAGATAGGAGATGGTCAATCCTTTGACATATATAAATCTTTGGCAGATTTGTGGAGTTCTTCACCTAAAAAAGGAAATTTTCTCACCATAATAGGTAAAAAACTAATAGAAAAAGCTAAAATAAGTCACCTTATGGTGAGAAAGATCTCAATTACATATAAATATTTACAGAATATTGGATAAAAAAAAACTTTCAATTCTCTCCATGGAATATTTGACTAGTAATTTAAAAATTAAAGTATTAGTTATTGGGCTCTTTAGCTCCCATGACAATATCCCACCAATTGACATGTAACAATCCAACTTAGACTTATGCATAGAGAACAAAAAAGAGTTTGTATAGAAAATGATTCACTATTAAAACCTCAACAATTCCATAACATTTTCCAAACACTACTAATTTTCTCTAGTAAGACTTGACATCAATTGTTTTTTATTGTTTTCATTTTCCATTTTGTTTCGTCTCAGCCCTATTTTGTCTTCGGAATAAAGAATCAACCCGCAACCCGATAACCATCTTTATTTTGTCCTCGGAATCAAGAATCAATGTGCAACCCGATCATCGTCTTTTAACACAAGAGCTCGTAGTCAGGCCATCAATGGTTGACCCTAGCGGATTTTCTCCATGTAGTTTTCCACTCATGCTTAGAGCATAATCCGAACTCGTAACTCGACTCCCCGAATTCTCCTCCCTCACGCCGAAAATAAAAACTGAACATTTACATTGGCGAGCATTGAAAGATTTGATGTGAACAATTTGACCTAGCCACATCATTAAAAATGTTGATAAACCACAAAACATTACAATGACACGTATGAAACATTATTTAACATTGTTGAAAGGTGAATTTATCACATATCTTAGAGAGAAAGGGTGTTCTCTGTGAATTTGTATCGTCGTAATCCACCCTAGATAATATTAATTAAATAAAGATAGAGAATGTTCCAGAGACAGCGGCCACTCGCCAATGTCATAAGACAATGAAATGGAAGGTCAAAGTAATTTTATCTCCTAAAGTTCCACGTAAAGACGAAGCCGCTAAGACAAGCGATGGATAACTAATTAAAAGACAACGTAACATCACTCGTGACGGTGAGTCGTGAATTGGCTCGTCTTTTCACGTTCGGCAGCGGCTATGATTGCTCAACGGATGCCTTTTCCATGGGTGGAGATGTCATGCGTCTCTGTTTCATCTCCCAATATTTCCTAGGTTCAATAATTCTCCAATTAAATAGTGCCCAATGACGTGTTGACATTAACAAAATACAAACATGGACCAGAAATTAGAGGTGAGCATCAAAGGCCGTGAGTCTGACATTTCGGATTATACTATTATAGTAGCTGAAACTGTCATTTTTCTCGGGGCTAAATGATCTTGAATATCTGGTCATACATAGTTGGATGCTTATGCTTAAAGTGATTTAGGGTTTAGGGTTAGAAACTGTAAGTCCAATTTTATGTTTGCTTTAATGCCCATAGTTTTCGTTCTCGATGGATAGAACCTGATAGAATATTATAGTTCCTCTTGACGATGGTTTTAAGGAGATATTGAGTTCGCAAGGGAGTCGAGCTTGAATCCGACGAGTAGTGCATATGAGGATGATAAGCACAGGTTGTTGCAGCCGGGGTTTAGGTTTCATCCGACAGATGAGGAACTGGTTACTTACTATCTCATCAAAAAGATTTTGGACAGCACCTTCTCTACTTGTACAACTTTGGATTACGTTCTGGGCCTCAAGGTAGCCTTGTGAGTGTGGGTATATACATATATTTATGTGCTTGAAATTATGAAGTCCAGTAAAATACGCACATTTTATATTATGATGTCATTCTTCAGTGAAGCTTGAGAACTCCCCTACATGTGTTTTGGAAACTTCTTCCATGTAATTTTGAAAGATTAGAGTCAGGGTGAATCCTAATCTAAATCCATCAGTTATGATCCTTCTTTTTCTGATTCAGAAATAAATCATTATTTTTATTGTTCCTTTTATTGTTTGGATTTAGTGAAGTGTGATTATATGTTATTGTAAATATAAAATTTGTTAATGTTATGTAGCGTGTTCATTGTGTTAAGTAATATCTATGATGAAAGATCGATTTCAATATACAACTTTGTAAACCTAAATGGTAACTTCTCTGTCACATAAAAGAGTTTTGATATTGGGGTCGAAGATAAATCCATTGTGTTAAGTAATATTTATGATGAAAGATCGATTTTAATATATAACTTTGTAAACCTAAATGCTAACGTCTCTGTCATATAAAAGAGTTTTGATATTGGGGTCGACGATAAATCCATTGTGTAAAGTAATATTTATGATGAAAGATCGATTTTAATATATAACTTTGTAAACCTAAATGGTAACTTCTCTGTCACATAAATAAAAGAGTTTTGATATTGGGGTCGAAGATAAGATCGATTATGATATTTTTATATGCATACATATTGATGTGATATACATACGTGTTATATGTTATTATTATATTTAGTATTGAAGGAATTATTCATCAACTTGTTATTAAAATGTTTTAATGGTGAGAATTTATTATTTCAAATATATTTTTGAGTAATTATTGAGAATTTTTTTTTTTTTTTTTTTTAATTTTAATTATTTTTTAATTGGAAAGAGTGTTTGTATTATATAATTATAGATTGGTTCCAACAAATATATTAGGTATTGCAAAGTTAATTCATCAAAGTTTTCTAATTGTTTTGGCTTTTTCAATAAAAATAAGTGATTGTTTTAGGGAGAATATATTTGAGCACCAAAAAAGGGATTTTATAGGTGTATTCTTTGCAAAAACACAAAAATTTTAATATATAAAGCTGCTAGGAAAATTTATTAATAAACTTCATAAGGTATTAGGGAAACTTCTTTATAGTTCACCTATTTTCAATTTACACCCCTCATTAGCATACTTGTATTTCTTGCTGTAGTCTACTAGGACATGGAAATATGCTTTTGATAGGATATCTTCCACAATTATTCTTTTCATGATGCTTTCCATAGATTTCTCCTTTGGGAGGGAGCATTTGACTAGATGGTGAAGGATTATAAAAGATCTCCCATATCTGTAAGTGTTCCCATGTGAGGTTTTTTTGGCTAACAAAAGTCCCTAATAGATACTATATATGTTTGATTTATTATTGCTAATATGTTCAAGGCCTCATACTCCTCCTCTAGTAATCCCTTAAATCTCTAATTTTATTTTAAATAATAAATGACATTATACATTTTATGCCCATGCTAAGATGTATAATTTTTTTTCTCTCACTACTATAGTAAAAGAAACAATTTATTTATGTCCAATTTATTTTTTTTATATCAATCTACATTTAAAAAACAAATTACACATATTTCTCAAATTTCTTTATAACATATATTTAAAACCTAATTTTTGAACTCTTTTCCTTTAAAATACAATTTGCTGGAAGTTGGATTATTTATTTATTCATAATTTTCATTTTATTTAATGTAGAATTATTTATTTAATCATAGGTTTCATTTCATTTAGCGTTAAAGTTCTTAATTTAATCATAATTTCCAGTTTATTTAGTGTTAAACTATTTATTTAATAATAGGATTCATTTCATTTAGTGTTAAAGTTCTCAAGAAAAATATTTTTTAAGAATTTCTTTATACTAATTTTTTTTTTAAAATAATTTTCCAATTTGGTTGGTGAAAAGTTGTAAATTATGTCTTATATTATTTGATAAATATGAGAGATAAATATAAGTAAATGATTATTTTTTAACAAGTTAGTTACCATGTAAATATGCAAATATGGAATAGTAATATGTTAGTTTGGAAACATGATTTATGGTAATAGCACATAATATTTTTATTTTTATGTTTTTTTTATTCCTTAATTGTTTCTTGGGTTAAAATTTTTTTATTTCACGTCGAGATTTCTTTATTGACTTTGAATGATGGTTTAATGTGTTTGAGTAATTAATTTGAAAATATCACCACACTCTACTCATTAACCAAAGCAAATAGTCTAAGGACTACAAAATAAGGGACCTTTATACAAGCTCATGAACCGAAATATATTCTATCTCATGAACTGAAACATATTCTAGACTCTCCATAGTAAAAGGAACCCATTAGTTCGTGGGGTTCCAATTATTAATCAATAGGAAGACATTAAAAAACCACAACATTAAATGGACAGAAATTATATAAGACATCATAAACCATGCTCTATAATGGAAACTAAAGGAGGATGAGGAGATCATGTTGAAGTGAGTTACGGAAAATGATTATGATGGACATTATGGTGATGTTGTTGTTACTACAACACCCTCCAAAACCTTGGCCTTCACCCAAAATTTCAGAGGCTACTTTGAACTTGCATACTATCCTCATGACCATTAAGAGTTATGGCATGTGTTTTCTCTAAGTATTTTTGTCCCATTGGCAAGAAAATCCAAGTCTCATCTTTTGGCATGTGGAGTCTCGCACGTTGCACAAAAGCTAGTTTTGGTGGTTTCAAGGGGTAATTTTTTCGTAAATGAGCTGGTCTTACCATGTAAATATTTGTCACACTCATTTCCAAAGTTTCAAGCACTATTGCACATGTGTCGTCACTATTGTCACAAATTGTATCTTTGGTATGATACATGGTGTAAGTCATCGCAAAGTTATCACACTAAGGGAAGTATGTTGTTCATGTGTTCTGAATGATCTATGTTGTGTCGTCAAGTGTTATAAGTGTGTGATCACAATCAAGTCTTTTCACTGTTCACAAAAGCTTCATGCATCCCACACTTAGTCAAATCTAGAAAACTTCCCATTTGGGAAACCTAGCCTCATCTAGCCTTCTTGAACTACACATTGTAGAGTCTCAACCCTTAAGTAGCAACCTTAACTTTGGGAACTTTGCAATTGGTAGTTCATGCCTCCCCCACTTGCGCACTTTATAGTCTTAGTTCTCAAGCCTGACCATTGAGCTCCAAAAATGTGAAATCCTCCCCTCCACCCAGGCCTAAACTGCGCACTATACAATATCAATCATCTAGCCCAATGCTTGAACTCCTAAGTTGTGCAATCACCTAGCCTCCCTATCCTTGCAAGACTCGGTAGTGAATAACTTCAGTTAATGGATCATCATATAGCATCTTAGACTAGGGGTTTATCGGATTGATGCCGTATTGTAATGAGTGAATTGCAGATGTAGGTACCCTATCATCCTATGGAAAGATGATGAAGAAGGAGATTGAGAAGGAAGTCATGTTAGAAGATACCTTTAAAGATGAATATACAAGTTGATCAATTAGAGGAGAGAAAAGGGACACTAATTTTCAACCACAACTCAAGACTTGATAACACTAAAGACTCCTCATCTCTAAATCCATATGGAGGTCGAAAAGGTTTCATTCTCAAGAAGACAGAAAACAAGTAGCAACAAAGAATGGCTTGACATTGGCATGTCGTCATGAAGTCCATGTCATCAGTTTCATGACATGTCAAGAGCCATCATAGGCCACATCATTTTGTTGATCATGTAAATTCTTATTCGAAAATGTATCGTTTAAAAGTGGAAGTCCAAAGGACGTGTACAGAATATGAAGAGTCATGTAAAGTGAAAAAGTCATAGGGAAGTCAAATAGTCATGAGGGTAGTCAAAGAGTCACAAGGGAGGTGAAGGATGAACCCATTGGTTAAATATACACCCACATTGTACAAGAAAAGGAATTTTTACCTTGGCTCCTCCCATAAGGCATCAAAGAGACAAGCTAGTTCTTTTGGGGAGTAAGTAGTGCCTCCAACACTCCCCTGTTGGAGCTAGTGGTGTTCACTGTATACATGTGTCCTCGGACTTTTACTTAATATAAGAAGCCATATGACCACAATGTTCTTCATGCTTGGATTATGAAATTTGTAATATTTTTCTATGAATTTTTATGATTCATCTCTGTTTTCACATGTACTAAAGTACTTGACCTATTATGGTTATTTTAGTTCTTACCATATTAGGAATGTGTTGTAATGGTTGAAATGACCATCACATATTTGTGGAACATTATGCTAGATGTTAGATGGATCTTTCATATTTGTGTGTGTCTCTACTAGGGTGGTACCACTACCTCTCTCTTAGAGGCTCACTTTCTTTTCCCCTCTACAGTAGAAGAACCTCGACACACCTACGACTGAACACTCACCAGGCACACTCACCTACTTTTTGAAGGCACATATGTGTTCCTTTCTCTTGCTGACATTTAGAGCCAAGAAAACATTTAAGAAAAATGTAACTGAGTCATATTTTGGATGGGGCTCCTCCCCCAAACGGTATGAGGTGTAATTGGGACAACATATCATGGAAACCCCTTTGAATGTTAAAAAGTCTAGAACTGTCAACATTTCTAGTGCTAGAAGGAGGAAAGTTAAATAGTTATGGATGATAACTCCACCCACCCTCATCATACTTGTTCCGATCAAGGCAACAATATTCTTAGTTCCTCCCCTACTCATATTCTGGAAGTTGGCAAATCTTCTTAGCCTAGTCTTGGACAAACTTATGGAATCTCTTACGAGCATATCTAAGCCATCTGACCTATAACCCATCATTTTCCAAAGGACATTAGATTGGTCCCTAGATTACATAAAATTCTTTATTTTCCAAAGAAGACCGCAACCACTCGTATTGGAATAGTGGTCTCCATAGCCAAATATCTGGTTCTCACCACCCTTTAAAACTTAGCAGAATATGTAAAAAACATAGAGAAACCATAGTAGCCTCCATCTTTTAATGGGGGTGATGGAGACGATGTTGTACTCTCAGATGCCAATTTCCATGTGTTAGGCAATTACAAAGAGGAGGAGGAAGATCCCTTAGATTCAGAAGAAGAGAAGGAGCACAAAGATGAAGACATGACAGACCAAGATTTGGATTGGATGTCTTAGGGCCCACTTTCTCTATCAAGTGTTTTACATAAGATTCTGAGTCACTTGAAAAACTTGCTAACAATGTACGACCCTAACAAAGCAGTTAAAATGGAAGACCATTTGGACAACTTCTACCTACCTCTACAGATGATTGAGGTACGTTACGATGATGTTACCTGTAGAAGTTTTCCTTGTACCTTAGACACTAAAGGAGTTGTAACATACCACATTCTTTCTCCAAACTCAATCCAAAATTTGAAGGGGTTTAAAAAGTTTTTCCTTAAAAAATTTTCCGATGACAAAACCCTAGCCATGTTGTTAGAGTAGTGAAATTTGAAGATGAACAAGAAAGAAAAAGTTAAATATTTTAATCAATGGTTTAATCACACATTAAATAAATTTCCTACGAATACGAAACCTCTTTACTCCATCACAATTGATTACTACACTTATGCTTTATTGACAAACATCACCTAATTCGTCAAGAGAACTTCGAAAGAAACTTTCGATAAGAATTACAAAGAATCCATTGTGGTTGAAAAGGACTTGCACTTAATTATAGTCATTATCAATGATGAAATACCAAAAGACTCGAATTACATGGGTAAAAGGTCTCAGGCCTCTTCAATTAGGGTCGAGGATAAAGAAGCCACTAATCTTGAAAGGTTGATCCAGACCGTCAAGTATTTGTCCAATGAGTTGGCAAAGTTAAAACAAAGGTCAAGCGAGACCACCTTCACCAACAAACCCCAAGAATTCAACTTCCTGAGAAGGGATACCAACTCTATCTACAACAATAATTAGACAACTAAGTCTACACAAAGCTCAAACATCATGTTGAATGTCAAAATCATGGGAATGGACAAATATTGTTCTCTTCATCAATGATATCATTCAGAGAAGATATGCACATAGTGGAATCATATCATGAACGCTCTAGATGTGCATATTATTGACACAATACTTTTAGATGAGAAGACTGAGCTAATGGAAGAAAAGGAAGAAATTGTTGCAGCTCAAGAGACTACAAGTATTGGGCATTCAGTGAATGCTTTCAGTTTTGTATTCACAACTGAAAATAAAACTGTTGAAGTATCACCACCGAGTGAGGACTGACTTAAAAGAGGAATAGTCGATATAAGTTGAGAATCCAAGGTCCATTTTCCGAAGAAGAGATGACCAGGCAGAATTTAAAAGAATACTTGTTGAGGAAGATCAAACTGCCTACCAGTTTAGCTCAAAACACTCAGAATAAGTCTAGAAATATTGCTCCAATGAAAAATACTTCTGCCAAAAGCAAGTCTACAATTCTAGAAGTATCAGATAAAGTCAATTCTCTAAACACTTCAACAATGCCCACCATGCTTGATTACAATATAGTCGAATATATGAAGAAATCGAGTGCAAATATTTCAATCTTTGAGCTTACAAGGATCGCAAGTCAGTGGGAACTGTTTGTTTCGACCTATTCATTTGTCTTACTCAGGTGATAATGCTTCTTTGAGAAGGTGCATTGTAAGTGTTCTAGTGTTGTGGGGTCTATTCTTAATTCATTAATATTATAAGCTAAAACACACCGCTGTCCATTTTTATTGATGTTTGACGTTTTTAATTACAATGTACAAAATTGCTTAGTTGATTCTAGTGCATCTGTCAATGTAATTCCATTATTTGTAGCTAATAAAATAAATGCTAAATAGGATAAGAGAGATGCACATATTATTTAGATTGATATGACTTTTTTCCAAGCTATTAGTGAACTCATAAATGTGCTCATTCACCTATCATCTTATCAACGAGTTCACCAGTACATGAACATAGTAATAGTGGATATCCTAGAAACCTACGGTGTAGCTGACTAGAGACTCGTCCAAAAAAATACAAGGTTTTTTTTTACCGATTGGTCACATTTATGGCTTCCGTATAAGGGCATGAATAATAAAATTTGGGTAGAATTATAACCTTACATGAAGCATATTGTCATAGCCTTCGATGGAAAGAACGAGTCAGTTGCTTTTGCAAGTCTCATTTTTGGAAATTTCTTCTAAGAGATTGACCTTGGGTGCTACCTTACTTGACTTTCCTCAGTCCCACATGACACATAGTTGCAACTCCTTCCTAGTCCAACTGGTGGACATGACCTTTCTACAATAGATAGTAGTAGTACTAGTGTAGGGCATAGTTCTTGTATATATGATGTTTGGACTTTGTATTTTGATAGTTCTAAGACATAGGAAGGCTCTGGAGCTGGTTGTGTTTTAATAGACTTGTGATAGAGAAAACACCTAATATTTAGCCGCCCGGAGTTTGAGTGCACTAATAATACTGTGGAATATGAACCATTTGTCTTGGGCTTACAAAAGGCCATTTCCCTCAAATTTGGGGTTCTTAAAGCAACTGGTGACTCTGAGATTGTCATACGACAAGTACAAAATACTATACATTGTGTGTAACCCAATTTGAAAAGTTATCGATAAGAGGTGTGGTGTTTAATTTCTCAATTCCAAGCTTTTAATATTGTATATGTTCCTAGAATATGTAACATGGTTGCAGATGGATTAGCAAATGTTGTTGCTAGGTTATTAATATTTAGGGACAATTATTCTATTAAAATTCTTTATAAGCCATTTGTCCCTGATAATATCACTAATGTACGCATTTTTAATGATGCCTAGCAGATACTACATTTCATTGGAACATTGATGTATTCAAAGATGCAGTCATTGAAAAAGACGAGCATGATAAAGTTTTGCAAGATGCAGCTCAGGAAAGCAAGAAGAACCCCATGCTGAAGGGCGTGGTGTCACTAGAAAATTTGTATGACTTGAAGAATCACTTTAGAGGATCAGTCAATTTCAAAACCCACAGCTCAACATTGTCGCATGAGAAGATCAATATTGGAACAAAGGAAGATCTAAATTTTGTTAATATTGGTATTTTCTACACACCATAAGAGTGGAAATCCTTTAATAACTTATTCAAGCAATACTAAGATGTTTCTGCATGGACATATGGTGATATCAAAACTTAAAACACACGAATAATCCAGTATGTTATCCCAATTTAGGAAGGGGACAAGCCTTTTCAGTAGAGGCTACGGAAGGTGCATCAAACACTTGAGCCCCTAATTTAGAAGGAGTTGAGAAAGCTCCTAGATGATTGGATCATTTACAAAGTGTGGCATTCAACATGGGTTTCTAATCAAGCCATAGTAATCAGGAAGCCTAGGGAAATACGCTTGTGCGTGGATTTACAAAATATCAATCTCACCTCAAATAAAGACAATTACTTTGTACCATCATTGGAATAAATATTACAGACAGTATTGGGGTAAGAAATTTTTTCTTTACTTAATGGATTTTATGCCTACAACCAGTTTATCGTCTAAGAGCCCAACAAACACAAAACTACATTTTGAACAAAGTGGGGCACATTTGCATTCACAATAATTCCTTTTGGGCTATTTAATGTTCGTATAACCTTTCAATGTGAAATTCACATCGAAATTCATGCGTTGGTCGGTCAGAGCATGGTGGTGTAACTTGACGATCTCATGGTGTTTTAAAAGAAATTATTTGACTAATTGTGCCACCTGAAACAAATATTCAAGCTATGTAGAAAATACGAGATATCTCTTAATCCCAAGAAGACTAGTTTTACAGTGTCTGAGGGAAACCTCTTGGGCCATATCATAGCAAAGAGTGGGATTAAAGTAGACCCTGCAATGATCGAGTCTATTATGCATATTCCCTTCCCATTGAATAGCAAATCCATGCAGTCCTTCTTGGGGACGATAAAATTTCTCCATAAGTTCATCTCTGATTACGCTCAAATTGTGAAACCTATGCAAGATATGGTAAGGAAGGATATGGTTTACAGGTGTGAAAAAAGGGAAAAAGATACATTTTTATCTATTAAGCAAGCTATCGTAGAAGCACTAGCCTTGTACATCCTAGACTTCAAGAAGGATTTTCTACTCTGCACCTTCCCTTTGTAGGAATTTCCAGGGCAAGTTCATTAGACAGAACACCAAAGAGAACCGCTCACAAACAGATCATAGATCAATAAACCAATATTATTGAAATTGTTAAAACCCTCAAAGAGGGAAACAACCCACTTCCTAATCCAACGCGACCACTTTAGGTAATTTATTAATAAAAGAATGAAAATTTACATAAGCTTTTCTCATGAATGGTTACCCTACAAATGACCCTGCATGCTCTTTAAATAGAGATCATGGATCAATCGGGTGTCTAGCCATAGATCAACTGTCAGTAATACTGAGGAGAGAATGAACTGTCAGATCACTACATATCATGACCGTCGGATTGTAAGTTACAAAAGTACATAGTAAAGAAACACACTTTTCCTAACTCTACACTTGACCAAGTTATACCTAACTATTTCCTATGTGCCAGAATATCCTAACGTCCCTCCTTAAGAACAACTTGGGATAGGATTGAAGGCTATACAAATATGACACAATAGGACAAGGAAGGAGGCATTAGAGACTTCCCCCGTTAGTGACAACTTCCTGAACTCCAACCATAAATCGATGTTTAGTAAACTTCGCCTCTGTGAGAGCCTTTGCAAAGATGTTTGCAACTTGATCATCTGTTGAACAATATTGCACTTCAAGAACATGGTCATTAATGAGCTTTCTAATGAAGTGCATGTGAAGTTCAATGTGTTTGTTGCACTGATGTTGGGCTGGATCTTTGCATAGTTGAAT
Organism: Pinus taeda; assembly: GCA_000404065.3. NCBI lineage: Eukaryota > Viridiplantae > Streptophyta > Pinopsida > Pinales > Pinaceae > Pinus > Pinus taeda. The sequence goes on from APFE031428804.1 coordinate 43,687, forward strand.
GGCACTTTGATTATCACACCAAAGTGTATTCCGATGTTGCTGCTGAAAGCCAAACTTTGACAAGATCTAACAAAGCCACAGGGCTCTAATACCATGTACGAATTTACAGAGTAAGTAGATAGTTCTCTTACCATCGCGCTTATAGAAAAGGATGATCATAATAATGAGAGACCGCTATATTTTATGAGTTCTAGCCTACAAGGACTTAAACTTAGTTATCCTGCCATTGATATGTATTTTGGTTACTTCTTTTGGTCAATGATGTTCTAACAGAAAATATGATCCTTCCATAAGAAAAGTTTTTGTGTTGAACCATCATACCTATGTCTATTCTAGAAACCTTATACCTCTACTTGATTTTTTTATGCTTCAGTATTTTTCATGCTTATCCAATCAAGTTGATGAGGAAAAGGGAAACATATAAATGAGAAAACCTAAATCAAAGGTATTTATAAGCTTCTCGGAAGGAAAAACCTCTTATGCTCTTAATAATTAGGGATCCCTCTTCCACCCATGAAATGAATAAGTGCCTATGCATATTCTTATATAAATATATAAATAAAGGCAAAAGAAGAGAAAGGCTTCATACATAAATAGGTGAACAAAGAAACTTCACTGGGGTGCTCTACATGTTCACTAGAAGAGGAGCAATGTTTGTGTTCCTGTAGTGACTTTGCCAGTGTATTGTCTAGGCCTAGTAGCAATGTAGCAACACCAGAGATGAAAAATAATACTCTAAAAATCTATAGCCTGTGAACTACACTATCCTTTTATTATTTCAAATATTGCGATATTGTTGAACTTGTGTTTGTGTTTAATTGAGAATGGATAGAGGGGACTGTTTTTATTCATGGAGTAAGTGGGGAAACCAAAGTGATATACACAAAAAATCAATACCTCTCAAAGAACTAGACCATGCATAAAAGAATCAACCTAAATAGAGAAGCTAGAATTCTACTAGTGTGTCGCCAATTGTTGTTTTCATTGATACAAAACCCTCCAAAAAATTTTCTTGCACCCAAAATTTCATAGCCTAATTTTACCTTGCATATTGTTGTCATAATCATTAAGATTTATGGCATGTGTTTTCTCTAAGTGTTTTTTTTCCCATTTGCAAGAAAATCAAACTATCATCTTTTATCATGTGGAGTGTCACACATTGCGCAAAAGCTAGTTTTGGTGGTTTCAAGGAGTAATATTTACGTAAATGACTTGGTCTTACCATGTCAATATGTGTCACACAGATTTGCAAAGTTTTAAGGACTGTTGCACAAGTGTCATCATGGTTTTCTCAAAGTGTATCTTTAGTGTGGCACATGGCATAAGTCGTTGCAAAGTTGTTGAAATATGGGAAGTATGTTGTCCATGTGTTATATATGATATATGTTTCATCATAAAGTGTTCTAGGTGTGATCGCAATAAATTCTCGTCACTATTCACATCAACTTCATTGATCCCACACTTAGTCAAATCTAGAAAACTTCTCAACCATGCAATGAAGCCTCATCTAGCCTTCCTAAACTGTGAAATGTGTAGTCTCAACCCTTAAGTAGAAACCTTGCCTCTTGGCACTAAACAATGTGTACTTCCTACCTACAAAAATTGTGTAGTACGCAGTCTCAATACTCAAGCCTGGTCCCTGAGCTCCAAAACTTTTCAATCCTCCCCTCCAACTAGGCCTGAACTGCACACTACGTAGTATTAGTCCTTAATGTAATCCCTTGAGATCACAAACTATGCAATTTCACAATCACCTATCTCAATTTTCTTTCTATAGCTGCCTAGTGAACAACTACAATCATCAAGCCCTCACTCTAGTTCCTTGAGCTCCCCATATATGCAATCTCAAAGTCCAGTCTATCCTGAACTATGCATTACATAATCTCAAGGCTCAAACCTGACCCTTTACTACCTGAGCTACACAATTTTGTAGTCACTAAGCCTCTCCCTGAGTCTTCCACCTAGTTCTAGCTCAACCAATGGATCATCATGCAACATCTTAGGCTAGGGGTTTATTGGAATGATGTCATCTTATCGTGAGTGAATTGCAGATGTAGGTACTCTATCATGCTATAAAAAGATGATGAAGAAGGAGATGGAGAAGGAGATCATGTTATAAGACAACTTTATAGCTGAATATACAAATTGATCAATGAGGGGAAAGAAAAGGGACACCAGTTTGTGACCACAGCTCAAGACTCGATAACGTTAAAGACTCCTCATCTCTAAATCCATGTGGAGGTGGAAAGTATATCATTCTCAAGAAGACACAAAATAAGCAGCAAAACAGAATGGCTTGACATTTCCATGTCATCATGTAGTCCATGTCAATAGTGTCATGTCATGTCATGCCAAGATTCATCATATGCTACATCACTTTGTGGATTATGAAAATTATTATTTGAAAATGTATCGTAAAGTGGAATTCCAAAGGACATGTACAAAATATGAAGAGCTATGTCAAGTCAAAAATTCATAGGGAAGTTAAACAAACACGAGGGTAGTCAAAGAGTCACAAGGGAGGTTAAGGTTCACGCCATTGGTTATATATACACCATCATTATAAAAGAAAAGGAATTTTCACATTGGCTCCTCCCATAAGGCAATAGAGAGACAAGCCAGTTCTTTTGGGGAGCAAGTAGTGGCTCCAACACTCCACTATTAGAGCTAGTGGTGTTCATTGTATACATGTGTCCTCAAACTTTTACTTAATATATGAAGCCTGATGGCCAACACGTTCTTCATGCATGGATTATGAATATTTGTAGGAATTTTTTTAATGTTTATAACTCATGCTTGTTTTCACTTGTACTAATGTAATTTAACTATTTTAGTTATTTTATTGCTTATCATTTTAAGAATGTGTTGTAATGGTTTAAATTATTGTCACATCTTTGTGGACTATTTCGATGAATTTTAGATAGATATTTCCTGTTTATGTGTGTCTCTACTAGTGTGGTACTACCACCTCTCTCTTAGAGGCTCACTTTATTTTCCACTTTCCAATAGAAGAACCTCAACACACCTATGACTGAACACTCACCAAGCACACCCACTAACTTTTCTAAGGCATATATGCATTCCTCTGTCTTGTTGGTAGTTAGAGCCAAGACATACCTTTAAGAAAAATATCACCGGGCCATATTTCGGATCAGGCTCCTATCCTAAACAGTTTAAGGTCTAATTGGGACCACATATCGGAGAGACCCCTTTGAATATTGTTAGGTCTATCACTATCAACAAGTGACAATTTAGTTAAATATTTGATGACATAGTTATCGACTACTCATGGTGAAGTAGCTAAGTGGAAACACAATGAAGGGTTGATAGGGATGACATCATTTATGTCCTCAATAATTGTTAGGTAAATAATTAGCTAGAAAAAATATTTCCTAAACTAATGGAAATTCTATAAATTGTATTTTGACATCACCACAAAAAGGAGAAATCTACTTTATGAACTTTACTTACACAACTATGTGCTACACTAAAGGGTAAGATGCTCATTATGCCTATGTGTTATGTATGTGTAACTTAGATCATTTATGTGCTCATTATAGAATGAAACCAACAGGTTAAATGATAAAAAATGGTATAATGAGTAGGATATGAAAGGTAATTGAATATAATAGAAGAAGGGGATAGAAAAGTTAAGGTTTGGAAATATCATATACGGTTGATAATAGATCTAATTTCCAATAAGGTGCTTGAAATAAAGAAAGGTTGAAGTAGAATGTAGCAGATGTATCAATACCTCTAGAAATGAAGTAATAATGGGTGCAAGGATGACGTGGAAAATGATAACAAAGGATATAGAAGAATAAGAATCGAATTCACTACCAATGCTCAAAATAACTATCCACACATCACATTTATATATTGATGGAATTTGGAGGATTGTCTCCATTTGATTAAATTTAAGTTTAGGTTTCTCCTCTTGCTATACCCTATTCCATAGTTGAGATAGATGGCATAACATGAAAATTATATTGAGAAAGAAATATGGAGAGAAATTATCAAGTTTTCAATTCACCACCCAAAGTATACTATATACTGCTCTATATTTTATGGTATTAGTGTTGAATGTTTCATTGAACCAAAAACTATAGACAAAAACATATTTTAGGAGTGGTAGATGCTACTATGTTCACTAAGAATATCCCATAGTCCCTTTTATCCTTGGTAAGAATATTTGTAGAAGTATAGACATCATTAGCAACAATAAGATAAATATTATCATTAACAATAGTAGTAGAAATAGAGTCATAAGTAACATCAAATGAGAAATAAAATGCTCAAAGGAGAGGAGTCTAACCAAGCTACTAAGTAAGAAATATCCAATAGCTAACCTTGACTTCCATTTTTTTCTTTTCCTTTTGCAAGGGGATAAACAAAAAACTATAGTGGGGGTATGGTGAGATTCTGAATTGGTGTTGGGGCACCGAGATCACAAAAAAAACTAATATTGGAATGCCTTCGGACTCCATCCCTATCCTTGAGGCATTTTTCGTCTACCTCTCTCTCAAGGTTTACTGCAATCCACACTAGATCACTAGGCCCTAAAACAAGACTCCACCCTTAGGATTTACCTTGTATCTCACCAAAATTGATCAAGGGATTCCTAGGCCTTTGGGAATTTTCCTGAGAACACCTTTGCCCCAGATTTCAAAACCATCGAGAAATTCCAAATCTCAGAATCGAGAAAATAATCCAATTACAACATGTATATCCATAAAATGGCAAGGCAAGGTTGAAAACGACTGTCATAACTTGGAAAAACCATGCCACCGATAGAAAGAGAACCATATACTAACATGCAAAGCCATGCATGTCAAAACCAAATAGAAAATCACACATGGAATATGTTACCTTCAAGTATTCTTGTTGAAGTTTCTTGTTCATGTTCCGCAATGCTTCATATTTTGTTTCCTTCCTTTTCCTCGTCCTTCATTTGATTTCTTCTCCCTTCCTCTCTCCAAAGTTAGAAAGCTCCAAGAAAAGTCTAAGTGTCCAAGTGTGAGAGAGAGAGAGAATAATGAGAGAGCTCTAAACTGAACTGACCAAAAATCCATAAACACATCCAGTGATTCCCACTAGGATATTTTTTCCCAAAATTCATCTTTGAATAAGTGTCCATTAACCATGGTCTTATTTTTCCTTTAATATATTTTATTACATAAATTTTTAATGAGGGGTTGTTACAAAGAGGGAGATGAAAGGCCACTGATTTTCATGAGGAAAATAGGGGAAAATGAAGAAAATAGAGGCCTCAATAATAAAAAGGCTTCTGAGGACCAGTTCATAGCTTTTGTAGGTTTAGATTTTGTTAGTTCAAATTTGAACCTTTCTCTATTCTCTCATACTATTGCACACTTAGAGTATTATTGGAGCAATCTAACATTAAAGAAAGGAAACCAATAAAGGAAAGGAAAGAAAAGGAAAATCAAGGAAAGTTGGATCAACCAACATCAATAGGATGACCTTGCAGGTAACAGGTTGCATGTGTGATTTCCTAGCTTGTTTAAGAATGCATGGTAGATGAATTTATGTGTTTTGTTCTTTCCTTTTCATTGGTATTGTTTTTTCCTCGTTTGGTAATAATTTCATCCTTTCCTTTCCATTTTTGGATAGCCATGGTGTGATGGGATTCTTTCTCGATTGAGCTTTGGATTTCCAGATGGTTTTGGAATTGAGTGAGGTGGTGTCAGTAAACTTCCCAAGCTTTGGGGGTGGAGGTCATTTAATCTATGGGAAGCCCTCAACAAGTGGGTGGTGACAAGAAACTCGTCAAGGTATTGGTGAATAAAATCTAAGGTGTCCAAGCTTATTTTCGACATTGTGATCTCTTGACTTCTTTTGATGAGATCACGGTAGCCTGAGGGTGGAGGTTGTTTAATCCCTAATAATCCATGGCTATTTATGTCTTGATATCTCACATTAATGCTTAAAATATGGAACGTGGGTGATTGGCAAAAATAAATATCTGGTTCAGCTCAATCCATGCTCAGGTGGTATGTGGAAGTCCCTGACTTGGTTGGATTTTTCATAAGTTAATACGAGTTATTTTCCTATTGTATTCTATGAGCACTTGTACTTGTTATTATGATGATTTGATATTTTTTATTTCATGGTTAATAAATAGGTTATATACTAGTTATAAACATGGATTTGCAATGTACTATACCTATGTCTTGTTCAAAATTTGATAAGTATTTGGTGGTTATTGAATTCAAGGACTAACAAGTGTTATTGCAACTATTATGAGAGGGCGTTACACCTTCTTGGTGATTCTTAGATAAGTTTCAAAATCCTTTGATGATATAGGCATTCATGACCTATAGGTTACATGTTCACCATATGTTTGACGAATTGAATGTCATGGTTAAGCTTGGTTAAGTCAAGTCCTTGATCAATTTTTTTATGATTATAATTATTTCAAGTCATTTATTATTCTAGAAAGTTTAGGAAGTTATCAAAACTGGTTTGTAGGCTGACCTAGAATTGTGGGTTAGATCTCGGGACCGCACCCTCTGAACTGAGCATTTTGGGTGAAAACCATGCTAAAGTAGGTTTGTGCATGTGGTTGTAAGGTCACAACCATGCTCAAGTAGGCTTATACATGTAGTTGGTTATCTAGGTTAGTGAAAATGCAGTAAATTCCAAGGTTGGGTCAGCTGGGGTGGTTCTTCGGCTCCTTAGTGTCATGTAAGCCCTATAGGATATCATTTTGTAGTCAGTAAGTTTGAGTTATTGGCCTGAAATCCATAAATGAAGCTTGGAGGTTGGTTCATGTCATAGTAACTCTTTGTCTCATGTTTACCCTAACAGAATAGTGAAATTGGGTAAATGTGAGAGGTGGAATTACACTCAGTGTACAACACAATACATATATGTACATAGAGTACAACAAAATTAATACACATGTCATGATACAATGACTACAAAATAAACATAACACAATACCACATGTACACAACACAACATGTAAGACATGTACACGATACCACATGTACAACACGTGCACAACACCACATGTACAACATGTACAGAACACCACATGTACACATCACCACCTGTACAACATGTGCACAACATGACATGTACACATCACCACATGCACAACATGTACACAACACCACCTATAGAACATGTGCACAACACCTTATGTACATAGTACCACCTATACAACATGTGCACAACATCACATGTACACATCATGACATGTACAACATGTACACAACACCACCTATAGAAGATGCGCACAACACCACATGTACAACATGTACACAATACCACATGTACATAACGCCATATGTACAACATGTGCATAGTAGCACATGTCGACAACACCACATGTAAACAACACCACATGCACACAACACCATCTACACAACATGTGCACAACACCACATGTATACAACACCATATGTACAACATGTACACAACACCATATGTACATATCACTATATGCAAAACATGTGCACATCAACACATGTACACTACACTACATGTAGAACATGTACAAAACACCAGATGTACACAACAGTACCTACACAACATGTACACAACAACAATACTGCACATCCATAGACCACATTATTTCTAATAGGAAACCTCGCTTCTAATTTCTTTCCCACACCTTACTACATGCATCGACAATCCAAATTTTGGGTTTATGGTTCTTTCCACTATCCATGCTTGTCCCATCATGCCACATGTTACAATGCTTTCATTTTATTGATGTATCCTTCAATGTTTCCTTCCATAGCATAAACATAGACATAGTATAAGAACATAATATAAAATCTTTTCCACACGATACTAACCTCATAAATTTGTCAAGGCTACTCTTCCCACTTGATTCCTCATAAAAAGAAAACCTCTTCATGTCATTCACCTACATAAGCAATAATTCCTCCACAAGAATGATCCCTGATGACCCTGTTAGAAAAAAACATACATACATACATATATACATATAAAAACATCAACATAATCATGATGACAATAAAATTACTAGTGCTCATAAGGTCAAGGTTAATATAACTCCATTTATCCATGTATAACATGCACAACATTGAGAAAAACAATTCCCAACATAGCCAAGGAATTTGATGCCTCAAATCCATTTACTTTACCTTTCCCATTACCTTTCTGATGACTGTTGTGTCACTGTCCATTATCCTAATGGACCCAACCTGTCCAACTAGCTATCATATAATTTCCTTTATCTACCCTTATACATGCATTGGGCTTCATCTAAGTCTTACATTCCCTGTTGGGTTTCATTTAGCTCTCCCCAAGCTCCATTAACTTTTCTCTTCCCCCAACCAATTCCAAAGACCCTCAAATGGAAAAGGCAATAACAAGAAGAAAATAAGATGAAAACCATGAATAAATAATAATAATATGGCACCACAAACAAAGTAGAAGGGCCATGCACCATACATAAACAAACTACAAATCAAGCATGAAAAAACGACAAAAGACTGAAAGAAAAAAACTATCAGTAGACACCAAAACTCAACCCCATGGGTTCCCAATGCTTCCAAGGGAAATCTCAACCCAAGCTTTCTCAAAACTTTCATGGCAGTCACGTTTTCCATGGAGTCCTCTGAATCATACTCCCATAAAAACATAATTGTTAGTGCATAAATAAATATACAATGTACTAGTTACATTCTTGTGCGAAGCACACTTCCTTGTAATGGAGCACATACACATATCATTTTTCAAGAGTTTCTAATTCTCTTGACGAATGTAGCTATAACTAGAAACCAACTGTTATGGCTGTCAAATACATGTTCATGAATATAACACATATCCACTTAATGTGAGACAAAATCAAGGTTAAGAAGACTTCATGTATTCATGCAAAGAACTCATTCATTAGGAATTGTGGTTTCCAAATATAGCCAAAGGAATTCTCACCCAATTCCTTTATTTTACATTTTCCTTAATGCAATTGAGTCCTATTATGTTCTATCATATCTAATTTGTTAGTTATATAAAAAAAAATAAACTATTATATTATCACATTAAATCAAAGCATGTTGCCCCACAACTATTCACACAAGTTAGTCACATATTCCAAAGATCAAGACATCATTTCTATTAATATTAAATCAACATATACCAAGACTAACAACCATGTCATAGTCCGAAATCAAATCATAGTCATTAGTCATAATACTAAAACTATCACCGACTTGCACCTAACTACATATCAGTTGTCTTAACACATATTTTGTTAGTATAATTAGCTTAAAATAAGATCATTCCTATCATGCGGAAAGAGTTAATCTTGCGGACAAAACCAACCTCCCTAGAAGCCTAAGACTTTCTAGTGACAAACAAGACAATTAAGAGCAATCCTTCTCTAAACATGCATTTACCATACAGGAAATCAAGTGTTTAGATCCTACCTGTAGTCCAACGCTGTTGTAGTAGTCTAGCCTCGTCGATCCGGATGAGCTCCTCCTTCTCTTCGAAACCTGCATTCACTAACAATCAAACGATTACATAGCACCTGAATATCTTATAAAATAAAACATATTCAACATATAGACCAAGGAGTATATGAAACAACTCATTAATAACAAATTGTTGAGAAGAATGGACTTATTTGTATTAATAGGAAACAAAAGAAACCATACAACCTGAGCCTTGGTGTTGTGCAAGTTCCTCCCAGGGTCCAGCAAGAGTTTTCCTTTACATTGATAAGCTCACCCACTTCCAAATGAAACAAGAAAGGATGGTAATCTCTCCTCACAAGCTTCTACAAGGAACTCCTAATTCCAGCAGCATCTACCCTTTGGAATGTTCAGCTTTCAACCTCCCCTCCTCTGGCCCAATGCCTGTATTTATAGTGTTCTAGAGGAAGTTATTCAGGTCCAACATTAATGGGATACTCCCTCTTTTGGATGGGGTAGCTCCTCTCTTGATGGGATAAGTTCCTCTTTCATAGGGATGCATGAACCATCTAGAGGCACTCAATACACGCCAAACAATCTTCTAGAATGCTCTAGAAGTGACCACAAGTAACTTTTTTCAGATGAAACTCGTTCCTTTTGACCTTTACAGGAGTACGCACCCATCCCTTGACTTACAGAGTGTACAAGTACGCAGGTACAATGAGCTTGGGATGCGTACACGCAGGTAAGGTAGAGAGAACCTGCGTACCCAGAGATAA